>JAADWU010000063.1:0-22547 GCA_023336255.1 Pythium graminicola
GGTTTCATCCGTGGGAAACATATCATTTCGAAATTGTAGTCGAAATGCACCGGATATACGTCCTTGACCTTGACGTTCCGTTCGGACAGTACATTTGGCTTCAAATCCCTGAAGACCAACACTTTGTGGGATCAATTGACCAACATCGTACGATTGCTCACTGGCAGTGAATGTTACACTCCACGAGTACCCAAGCACAGAACTTGGAAGTGTCCGAGTGATACTGGAAATAGCAAGATTTAAATCTTGCGTCAAGATTGTTTGGAGCTCAACCTCAGCGACGTTGTACTTGATGTTCCTCGTAACGAGTCCATTCAGTTGCAACGTGAAGAAGCCTGAGATGGCCGTGGATTCAACGACCACACGTGCCTGCAGGGCCCCTCGACCGTCTCCGACCGTGGCTTGTCGACCAGTCAGAGCACTGATTGTCGTCAACGCGGGAAGTACCCCTTGCACATAGAGAAATGTAATGGACCACACGTATGCATTCGAGCACGCACAAAATGTGTTTTCAGTCCGGGACACTCGAATCGTATTTTGTCCAAAGCCCAAATCAAGCTCGAGTGCCACCCGAAGTTGAGTTTCATCAAAATTGTAAGACAGACGACGACTGGGGCCAATACTACCAAGTTTGACAAAATACCATCCACCAACGGTTTCCCCAATGGCGGCACTGGTTGTAATTTCTTGAATAGCTGGTCGTTGGGTTGCTTGGGTCTGAATGACTTGAATTTCGTCCACGTACGATGTTGCATTTCCCACTAAATTGATGATTTGAACGGCAGATCTCGGTTCTTTGGCTCGTGGTGCGCCCAATACCATGGTATCTCCATCGACATCGACACTGCTGCCTAATGCGTCACCACTTGCATACGGGGATGAACGAAGACCAACGGAAGCCGAATACATCACATCGAAAAAATTACGTGCCACCAAGGTCGCCGAGGACTCCACTGTGGTTTGGTACTTCACGGAATAATTAAAACCAAGACGATTCACGAGTAAATCGGTGAACGCAATTTCCCCAAACGTAATTGGTTTGGTGGTCCCACCAAGAAGTCTTCCACCAGGAGGATTCAAATGTGTATCCACGGTTTGTTTCGGTGGTACATTCACGAGGTCGAGAGTACACGTAAGGATTTTTGCACCATTTAAGACGATCGAGTTGGTATCCGCATAATCAAGATCCAAAGACGTATCTCCTGTCTTGATGGTGTACTGAAAACGAAGTTTTGTGCCTGGTGAGCCACTCACAAACACACCATACCGCGTGATTGTCCAGAGGGCATCCACGAGACTGGGTTGAAACTTGAGTTGAGGTAGATTACCGGTTGTACGCGCTGGGACGACGACCACACAGGCATCAAATTCGAGTTCCATGATCACATTGTCGTTGTATCCGTACACACCGTCGGCACTAAGAAATCGAACCGCTGTAATGGTTGGTTTTCGTCCATTGATCACCAAGTTTTTGTTAAAACCCAATGAATTTTGTGTCTGGGGATATGGTAAATCGAGATTGGCAGGTGTGGTTGGTATGGTCGAAGCATGCAAGATATCATCGGTTGCCGCACTTGTATCCAGCGAGTGATGATCAATGTATTCGAGATCCACCGTAAAATCTCCTTCCTCGACAATATAACGAAACATCAAGACAGTCGTGCCACTGCCTTGAAGATAGGTCGCCTTGCGTGAGTTAGCTCCAAGGTCCAGCCAGAGGATCGGTGTACCTTTGACAACGACATGCTGCGAAAATGTGACGAAGAGTAAGATGACATCACCACAACGATAGTTACCATCAGGAACGGCGGATGTGACACTAAGTACCGATGGTACTTTGCTCGTATCAATGTTCAGAACCCCCAAATTGAGTTGTTGTCCCAATGGCTCGGGGACAGGTAGAGTTAGAATAGCGTCTGTTTTTGGTGTCGTCGAAAAACGCTTGATCGCACACTGACCATTATTGAGCGTGAGTGAATTCTGATCCACGTACGTGAGATCAAGTTCCATATCTCCATCTTCCACGGTATACTGGAAATGCAATCGTTTTTTATCCCCTTGATAGAACCCAATGCAAAGGACTTGACGACCACTTGCGGTCGTGTTGAGGATCAGAAGGGGTGCTTTGTCCGGATAGGCACTGGTTGGAGGATCGATGAACACGTCTAGACTCATCTCGACCACAATATCGATGACGTCACCCACAACAAACGAGCCACCGTTGATGGTCGCGGCGGGTGTCACCGCATAGACGGAGACAACTTCAGGTGGATCGGTACTAATCACAATATCATTGGGAACAAGATCGATGCCTTGAAGCGATAAAGCTGCGTACTCGCCATTGTAATTCATGATGGAACATGCTGGAGGATCACAAATCAATGAAGCGTCGTCAAACTTGTTCAATTGTGCTGCTGCTTCACCGTCGAGGACGATATGCATGAATACAAGTGTTCGTGTTGCTGCACCACTGATATATGGCACGGTGACGCCACTGTTGAGCTTGAGCATGGGTTGATTGTCCACTGCTACTTCATCGGAGAAGGTGATGTAAAACGAGATCACTTGATTGGACCCGTACTCCCCCGAGGGCACATCCGTTGTCAAACTGACGACAGTCGTCGTAAATCCCATCGTTTGATTCACAACAACAGGAGGATTTGCAAGCAATAGCGCTGGTACTGGAAGTCGTAGATCTACATCCATCGAAGGATTTGCTGACATTTTGCGAATCCATCCACCATTGAGCTTGAGAGAGCTCGTGTCTCGGTAGTCTAGTCCCAGTGGTGCTCGATCACCGAGCTGCACAGTGTACTTGAACAGTAATGCAAGTGAATTTGTCCCTGAGTCATAAACCGCTTGTCGATTGTAGTCTCCAACCGACAATGCCAACGACGGAATGCCATTCGTTGTGTCTACTGTCACACGCGCAGAAAAACTAACCGAGATAGCCACAATATCATGACGTTGAACGGTTGTTCCCGGGGCCGGATCGATGATACTGATAGCTGTCACAGTTGCTGGAAACGCATCAAGTTGGATTCCTGCATTGTCACTGAGAGCTTTTTGGGCGAGCGTGACTGCAGCCAGCGAAATATCCGCAGATGCCCCCATCGCACCACTTGCTAGCACGCGTGTGATTGTAGCACCATTGAGATCAACTGCCGAATCATCACGATAGTTGAGAAACGTGTTTCCCGTTGCACTGTGAGAGTCATAAGCTGCAACGGTGTACGTGAACACCAAAGTCTTGGTACCATCTCCACTCTTGTAACCAGCCGGCCGCTTGATGCTACCCGTTTCAAGATATACACGTGGATATCCAACGACATGAACCGGTTTGGTGAACGTAAGAGCGATATCGATATTGTCTCCAGGAGTGTATACACCATTGCCTGAAGCTCCAGTGACTCCCACGGTTGGGTCAATCACAGGGATGGCGGTATCAATCTTGATCGAGTTCATCGTGCCGAGGTTCCCTGGCGCTGTCACCATGGTGGCAACGACGTCTGTTGTGGGACGCGTCGAATAGCGTTTGATATACATACCTGTGGCAAGGATGATATTGGATGTCACATCCAAGACACCGGTACCAGTCGAATCACCATTCTCTACAATGTAGCGAAACACGAGGGTATCGGTATTGTTACCATTGACAAAAGCAGCGTCGCGTCGAAAGGCGTTATTCCCAATCACAGCCAGTGAAACCGGTAAGACAGGACTTCCATATACAGCCACAGGCGTTGAGTAGTGCACACGAATGTCAATAGTTTCTCCGCCACCATACTCGCCATCACCAGGCGAGACACACGACACCGTCATGATGGAGGGGGCAGTCGTATCGATGGAAACCGCACTCGTCCCTGAAAGGGATCCGGTAGAGCCAGGGGTCGGTAAAAGAAGAGAAGGAGTTCGTCCATTGCGATCAACGATGCCTCCCGTGTTCAGACTCAGTGCCGTTGTTGATACATAGTCCAAATCGGCGGCATTGTCGGTGGCGACAACGGTGTAGACGAACACTATGTTTGTCGACCAAATGTTGATGGTATGGCACTCGGCTACACCATTGGGTCCACCCGTGGTAGAAGACGCCAAGGTGAGTGTTGGCAATCCCGAGGCAATCACTTCATCCGAGAATGTGACTTGAATGGATAGGAGCATCCCTACACCATATGGAGCCATGAATCCTGTCGTTGGGAGGGCCATCACTTGGGTAATGGTGACCTGTGGAGCACGAGACGTATCGACAATGATACTGGATGCAATGGAAGCACTTGGGACCATCGTTGCGACGACATTACCAGTCATGAGCGACGAAACAACGTTTCCCCCCGAGTCTCGAAGATCCAGAAGGGGTTGAATCTCATTTGGTTGACCATCCAACACACCGTCCGAGATGTTTTGACGAAGATAGAGATTGACTGCATGTCCGACGACGACATTGAAAGGATTCGAGAGTTGTTCAATCGTTGTTTTGGTCCAGATATCACGGCTGGGATCTTTGGTGTAGAGGGAAAACAAGAGCACATAATCATTTCCAGCTTTGTCGATACGAAGACCTCGAAAGATACCAACACCATCCCGAACCGATGCGCGGAGCGATTGACTTGGGGCTAAGACACCTCCTGATGGGTTTGAAGCAATTGTCACTTTGATATAACTGGTACTATCCGCTTCCAGGGTATTGCCACCAGCATCAATCAATTTCACGACTGGTTGAATCCCAAACGCCTTGCCTCCCACCGACTCGGTGGGCACCGTCATCAGTATGAGTTGATTGCACACACCAGCGGCGACTGTAAAAGGTGGTGTCTCCACTGTTGATCCTCCTGGGAGCACGAGATCTGTTGTATACCGAAGATAGTATGGAGATCCGGCCACGTCAATGTAGAGCGACATGAACTTGGCCACTCCACCGTAGACCGAGACGGTTAATCGATCACGTGGAAGCAGTTGTCCACCCACTGGATTCCGTGAAATTATCAATGTGACTTGACCTGTATTGAGCGACGTGACAATATTCCCTCCACGATCAACGATTGCAGCTTCGGGTTGAGGACGAAATGGTGTCCCACCAAATGCTGTACTGGAATCGGCATTGACCACAATCTTGTATGGATCGCCCACCACAATATCAAACGATGCGCTTTCGGTACGAACGCCTTGACTGAGAGAATAGAGGATCATGGTATACCCACTACCCACAATATTGAGGTACAAATCGGTAAATCGTGCAATCCCATTGACAAAAGTGGCATTATTGTAGACAGGTTGCACCGTAGCAAAACGTGATGGAGATGCACCGATTTGGGCACGTACAGTGCCACCATTCACGGTTGTCAAGATGTTCCCATTATCATCGGTGAGTGCCACGACGGGTTGGAGGACCAACTGTTCGCCGGCGATCGAGGTCACGGGTTGCACCAAGACCGTCAAGAGATTCCCATGAACTGATAGTAATATGATCCACCATATCAACAATGTCGTAATCACAGGGAGTCGATACCAACGTAGTAATACCCCATGTCGTCTGCGTGCATGCATGATCGCAAAAAGCGCATAACTGGATTGGATATGGTATGTGGACCACACGGATGTGACGGTTCAGGATCTCGTGGTACACTGTACCACTCGAGTCATCAAGTTGAAGCCATCATGAAATGACTGGCTTGCCATTGATTATCAAGGAACCATTATGTATCGGAGGCCACAACGAGTGTATAGTTATAGAGGATCTCGCCTAAGCAGGACCCTTGTCAGTAAGTGGTGTTCCGTGGAATGATCTCTAGTTGAACAACATCGAGACCGATTTCTTGCCGTGGATGTTGGTAATCGCTTGGGCCACGAGCGGTGCAATATCGAGTTGCACAATTTTCTTGTTGCCTTCACAGCTTGCAGGTAAGGGCGTTGTGTTCACGACGACAACTTCTTTCAGCGCTGACTTGGCAATACGTTCGCTGGCTGCACCGTTAAATAGACCATGCGACGCAAATGCATAGACATTGCGTGCACCGTGGTCAACCAAGTGTTGCGCAGCTTTGCAAAGCGTACCGGCCGTATCGATCATATCATCCACAATGATACAGTCCGAGCCTTCCACGTTACCAACGAGATCCATACGATCAATCTCATTGGCCTTGATGCGCTGCTTGATGATCATGGCCAAGCCCGTGTTTGGCAGACCATGCTTGCTCACGAGCCATTCGCGGAACTTTTTGGCACGGGCGACACCACCTGCATCTGGCGACACAATCACTGGATTCACAAGTTCGTGCGTACCAAAGTACGTCACACCGACGAGACCACCGTCGAGATTGTCAACTGGCACACGTGGACCAAAAAAGCCCTGAATCTGACCACAGTGCAAGTCGACGGCAATCACACGATCCACACCCATGGCCTCCAGCAGTCGTGCTACGTCTGCAGCTGAGATTGGTACACGTGCCGCCATCTTGCGATCTTGACGGGCGTACCCGTAGTACGGAATGACGGCCGTGATACGACGTGCCGATGCCCGACGCATCGTGCTCACCATGAGCAACAATTCCATGAGATTTTCATTCACAGGCACACATGTTGGTTGGACAATGTACACATCCTTGCCACGCACATTTTCATGCACCATGACATTGACTTCGCCGTCGGCAAATCGCTCAACCGTGATTTTACCAAGTGGCACACCAACGAGGTTTGCCACGTTGTTTGCCAGTTCCTTGTTGGCATTGCCACTAAAGATCTTGAGACCATTGATCTTGGGTTGCTTTGAAACTGGCGCAGGACGTGGGAGTTCGTTCTCTTCCAAGAACGCTGGACGATGCGACTGGTTCCCAAATGCTGCGCCCGTGGCCAAGCAGCCAAGAGCTGCGGCCGTTGTGGTCAGTGGACGCGTGCGACCGAGAAGCGTGCGGAACATGACGAAAAGGAGAGGGCAAGAGACGATCAAGGAGATCCGCTGGTCGAACGGTTGTCGACACGCACGCAATTCGAGCTGTGACGTTTATGCGGTGCTGAAGCGTCCCACCACCGCAAGCGACACGTGACTGGTGGTGTGTATGGCTCAATAGTGACATTCCGAAATCCCTCGATAGAATGCCATGGTAGTTTATGTGGTTGGCCCGACTTCAATGGCTTGGAGCCAATCACATCCAGATTTTGAAAACAAGGTTTACACCCTTTGTGAGTGGTGGCAAATCAGGCACAGAGGTCTTTTCTACCGCAGTCACAACCAAAACGTAGTTTACGATTAAAACAGGTGTTTTCATTGGCGTAATTTTCAAATGTCCTGTAATGTAATAAAATAACTCTATCATGTCTATACAACGAATTCTTCAAATGCTTCATCTTCCCGCCTTGTGGAAATCTTGGTTTTAGGACAATGAATCCACACGAGACGCCACGGTCGACGACACGCTATGGCAATAGTAGCGGTTTTTACGGTATTTCCTCTGAAGAAGAAAAGCGTCTTCTAGCCACACCTGCAACGAGCGCCAGTGGCAGCACAACCGGTGCGTTTGTACACTCCCTTCAATGACTCAAACCCATTCGTTGACATGCTGCGTGTCGACAGGCTTTCCGTTTACTGGAACACCCTCAGCGTTTGGTGGCATTGATCCACTGACACCGGAATCACGCGCGGAATTACTCAAAGCTGGAATCACGGCCAATCCGACACCACGACCACCACCAGTGCGAACAGCATCATTGCCAAGTGCCGGAGATGACGCGCCACTCTCACCCCACAAAGAGTTGATTCATACACTGAGTTCGCTCACCTCTACCAAGATTTCATACGATTTAAAGGCTCCGATGGGTAGCTCCCGTGTGAATCCATCCGCTACGGGAAGCAGTGCGTCCTCCAGTATGCCTTTCCAACAATATTCATCGACAAGTGTCGGTGGTGCTAGTTTTGCCAGTCGTACCATGCCACCGCCACGCTTTGGAAGTAGCTCCTCAGGGATGGCGTCGTCAGCGTACTCAGGGGTGTCGATGTCGACCATGACGGCAGAAGAATTGGCGGATCGTTCGGGTTGTGGTGCTGAAATTTTCTACCATGCACCCATTCGTATCCGTCTTAACAACCATCAATGTCTACGCATCGTGAATGTCGATCCTAAGACCAAGAAATCCGAGAGCTCCACGTTCTCGTCAACGCGTCGCAACTCGGCAACGTCATTTGGCAGCACGCCCAGCACAAATGCCCAATGGGAGCTTGATCTCCAGGGAACCGGCCTTGGTGACGACCAAACGCAGACTTTTGAGCTCCACAACGCCAACAATCGATCGGATCGTGGAGAAGTTCACTTTGGAGATACGGTCGTGGTGCAAGGTATTGATAGTGAAGGGTTTTACCACTTCCTATCATTTGATCCATCGACGTATCAAGTGAAACTCAAGCGCGCACCTGCCATCACGCCCACCGAAAAGTTTCGACTAGTCAATCCCAAGGTACCTGCGGACAAGAGAGGCGATACGCGATTGGATTTTATTGGCTCATTGGGTACGTCCAGTGCAGCGGGATCGAGTGCTGCTGATACTGCTTCCCGGATCGCAGCAACACGTATTCAATGGGAACAAGAACGAGCCGTCTCGACAAGCGACAAAGTGATGCTACGGGTGTCCACTGGTGATCGATTCCTATCGATTCGACGGGACAAATATGAGTCGACGTACTCGCTGACCCTTGAAACGGAGCAAGAACACAGTGCGAGTGATTCTCTCTTCCAGACCTGGGAAATGACCAAGACTAACATACCTTACGATCCGTCGTGGAATCGCGAGCGTGAGTATCTGACTGGTCAAGCGCTACTACACCGTGATGCAAAACGGCAGACTGACCATGGCGATCTCAACTTGCCCCCATTGTCATCGTTTCCCCCTTCTGTTCAAGAAAGTATTATGGTCGACGACTTACTCTTCACGCTCATTGGAGGTGAGGGACGCTACATTAAGCTTGATGTGACCGAGACACCAACGTCATCATCAGCGATGCTTCAGGTTTTCAAATTCGTACTCCCTCAGTATGGTATGGATCCGTCCATATCAACGCTTGTGACCAGGTGTTTCCCTCTGGGCGAATTTTACTTGAAGCTGACTTTGTACGTGGAACAATTTTCAAGATATGAGCATGGACAAGTCAACCACGCGTTCTGTGCAGCATTGAAAGCGTTGCTGAAGGAGTACACCATCGTCATTGCGCAATTGGAGCACCAAATGAACGCCTCAAAAGATCCACTCACGTTGCAACAGATGTGGTACTACCTACAACCAAGCGTCCGGACAATGGAAATGTTGAGCAAACTGTGCGATGCTTGCCGAGGCATATCAGGGGGAGGAGCATTGCTGTCTGAAATTCAACGAATCAAATCTTCGTTGGCCGGAGATGCGAAGGCTCGACAAGTCTTTTCGTTCTTACTAGAGCGAGCTAGCGTGCCGTACTTGAAGATGGTAGAAAGCTGGATTTATCATGGTGAGTTGGTCGACCCCTACGATGAGTTCATGGTGCGAGGAGATACATCATTGTCGCACGAGGATGTCTCGACTGACGAGTATTCCAAATACTGGGAGAGTCGCTTTACACTTCGGCAATCTCAAGTCCCGAAGTTCTTGTCACGTGTGGCGACCAAGTTGCTTGCAACAGGAAAGTACCTCAACATTTTTCGTACCTGTAGCCGTCAAGTAGTGTGTCCGTTTGCGGGACCGATTGGGTACTCCGAAGCTGAAACGACATATGAAGAACTCATCGAGCGCGCACATTCGTATGCCAGCCGCACTCTTCTCCAACTCATTGTCGTTGAACATGATCTCGCTGGGCGACTCGGATCATTGAAGCATTACTTCCTGATGGACCAAGGGGATTTGTTCGTCGATTTCTTGGATGCTGCAGATGGCGAAATGAGGATGGAAGCAAAGCGTGTGGGTGCATCGCGCCTGGAGTCACTGCTTCACATGTCGCTACAGACATCGACATGTTCAGACGATTTGTACCGCGATGATTTGACATGCACCTTGCTGGCCGTTGGACTACTCAGTAAGCTCGAAGATATTCACCAGAGTGCACTGAAGGGACCAAACGATGCGGCAACTGCGTCAAGACACCCGACAAGCCTAGATAGAACCGTGGGTACGTGACAACTAACAAAGTGGGTACTCGATGAGCGTTCTTACCACTGAGGTCTTAAATTTCGTAGGCTACCGCGTCATCGAGGCATTTGCATTGGAATTCACTGTTCCCTGGCCTGTGTCACTCGTGGTATCGTGCTACGCGCTATCGAAGTACCAAATGCTCTTTCGTCACTTGTTCTACTGCAAGTACATCGAGAAACGCCTAGGTGATGCTTGGCTGAATCACCAAGCCATCAAAGAGTTCTCCATCCGAGATGAAATGAGCAGCTCATTCCAGCTTCGACAACGAATGCTTCATTTTCAACAAAACCTCCTCTACTACATGATGGTTGAAGTGATCTCCCCTCGGTGGCACGCATTCCAAAGACAGCTTGCGGATGTGCAGACTATCGACGAGATCATTGAGCACCACGGTGCATTTCTCGATATGTGTCTCAAAGAGTGCTTGTTGTCCGATCCCGGTCTCCTTCGCATGATCTACACATTGATGAATCATTGTGTGTCACTCGTGGACCAAATCGAACTCCTCACAAGCCCGTACGTGTTAGATGAAGAAACCATCAAGGCTGAGCGTGAACGACAACGCGATCGTCGTGCCGAGAAACGTGCACAAGACGAAGCTGAAGCGGCAATGATGCGATACAACAAAAATCTTGGAAAGAAGAAGACAGTTTTGAAGCGACGTGAGTCTTCGTACGCTGACATGCGAAAGCAACGGATCAAGAACATTTCGGATGAGTTGCGCCACTCAGTCACGGTTGTCAATGAAGGAGAAACGAGCAATAGCTTCCGCCGGATCACGTTGGATCTTCAAATGAAGTTTGACTCACACTTTTCCGAATTCATCAGCCAATTGATGCGCCGATCCAACTTGCAGGTACGTGGTCTAGCATCGGTAGACGGCAGGGCTCGATGGAACTGACAAATTCTTTGTGCTCCAGCGTGATGCTCACTTGGTAAATCTGTGTACTCGGCTGGACTACAACGGATACTACGCAGAGAAAGCAAAAGCACAGCAAGGAAGACAGTATCAACAACAGCGCCCATTGTGATATCATCAATGAAGAATTTGAATATGAAGTCTACTTTGACCACGCTCAACACGTTTGTTGCTTGAGATACCCTTCTTACATCTCGTCGTCATCAAGATCGGGCCCTACACTACGAGGAACTCCACCTTGTGCACTGGCAAGCTTGGCGAGTTTTTCATCCAACGCCTTCATGGCCCGTGCCCTGTACAAAATAGCGATTTGTCAGTATCCACCAGGATTGACTTAACTGTACTCAGCGGGACTCACTTTCGTCGTTCTGCGATAGGATCCTCGGGCACATTCTGATATCATCAGAGGCAACAGCGTTAGTTCACCAGCTCTTTCGAGATTGTCAAGAGCCTCGTACCTTCACAATGGGGAGTGTTGGAGCTGCCTTAGCGGAGCGGTTCTTAAAGTACCCACAAAGTTTCACAACGTTGAAACAAAAATTGGCGAATGGACCCACGGCCGATCTGTATACACACATACATCGTGAGATGGATTGTAAACACGACACTTCGTCGAGCATTTGAACTTACCCACAGAAATCTGGCAACAGCACAACGAGAGCGAAATCATCCGACACATCTCCGACGGTTTGATCCAAATTCTTGTTGAGAAAACGCAAAAAGTACCAGCCAAAGTAACCCCCTAGCACCGAGTATGGCCCGGCGCCGATCAACGCCACACGAAGTGGAACCGAGGACGTCGCGATGCCCATAGACGTACACAGCGAAAAGAAGAGCGTCGCCACGAGTGGATAAAACTGTATACATTCCACCATCCGTCAATTTTGCCATCCACAAGTAACAGACCAATAGACACTAACCCGAAGCTTCAGTGCGGGGAAAATGGGGGCTGTGGCGTGTGGATTGGGCTTCATGAAAGCGACAAGCAAGGCTGTGATACCACCCGAGAAGCCCGACAAACCAGTTTTCCTACAATTGCACTATATCAGTCCCAACAATATCACAAGAGACAACGACACGACATACAAGTAGACAGGATTACGGAAAATGATGTAGAGACTAAAGAGCTCCACAAAGATGATCAGACTGGCAACAACATTGACAAACACCAGGAGTTTGACAAGCCCCAAGGCTCCAAGATCCGGTTCCACACGCTTTGCCAGACCAAATGCAATTGGGAGCACAATAACGAGCTACATCACACATCATTAGTCGGTCATCATTGACGATATATTGTTTTTTTGGTATACCTGAAGAAGATGTGGCTGGTAAAACCCGGCGGTGAAATAGACCCACGGTCGAATATGTTCCAAGATGACGCTATATAGCACAGATGACTCAGTGCGAATGGAACTACCACACATGGTCTAACCAAAAGAACGTACTCTGCGACGGACATGGCGAGAATACCGGCCGGTTCATCCTTGGGTGAGAAGAGTGCCCCAATGATCCAAAGGAAAATGAGGAGAAAAACAAGACCAATAGTCGCTGGCAGCTATCGACACCAACGAAAAAACATAGAAAAGAAAAGGTTAGACGTTCGGAAGAGTGGATGCGATAGGGAATTACGCTCCACACAAAGGGTTTAAGCCCATAGACCACAATGCACATACCCGCATTCTGTTGCTCGTGCCAAATGCCTTTGCGTGTCTTGAAGCGAGTTCTCTCCGAAACGAAGGTAATTTAGGTACGCACCATCACTTTTAAGTGCGCATAGATTCAGTGGGAAAATTTCTCGTAAGTTTCCACCAAATCGTAACCGGTTTTAGGAGAAGAGGTACCAATGTCATTCAAACGAGGGTACGCCGCTCGTGTTACTATTGCGCAACCTGCGTGGCATGATGTCAACAGGGTATCCGGCCATAAGAAAGTGTGGAGAATCCATCACTTGGAGAATCCATCAATTGGACGCTCTCATCGACAAACGCCACTTCCATTTCCCGTCTTTTACAGCTACGCTATGGTCGCAACGAAAGTGCTTTTGATCGACAATTATGACTCGTTCACGTACAATCTCTATCAGGTATGTGAGGAGCTACAATGCTCTCGATGATACATAATACCCGTCTCACGTTGCGATGTCTCCATAGTACATGGCGCAACTTGGCGCAGAAGTGGATGTGCGTCGTAATGATCAAGTGACGCTCGAGGAGATTGCAGCGATGGATATTGATCGTATCTTGATCTCCCCTGGTCCAGGGTACCCCAAAGATGCGGGTATCACACTGGATGTGATTCGTACATTTGGTGGTAAACTCCCCATTGCTGGAGTGTGCCTTGGTCACCAAGCGATCTTTGAGGTGTTTGGTGGTACGGTGGACCATGCAGGTGAGATCATGCACGGCAAAGCGTCGACTATGGTGAACGATGGCAAGGGTTTCTTCAAGGACATGCCGCACGAGTTTCAAGCCATTCGATACCACTCGCTTGTGGGACTTCCCGAGACACTTCCCGATGCATTGGAAGTTACGGCGACTCTCCAAGGCAGTAATATGATCATGGGTGTGCGACACAAGAAGTACAAGATTGAAGGTGTGCAATTCCACCCTGAAAGTATTCTTACCGAGAATGGCATGACGATGATCAAGAACTTTTTGGAAATGTAATACTGATCGTGTAATACACGGTTGCAACAAGTGGAATTGTGGGGTTTTCGTCATTGCAGTTTGTATTTACGATAAAGGAACGCACACAAAAGATACCACCTCGATTGTGGCACCACCATAGTACTAGTATCAGCTACTACTTCCTCTAGTCTTCAGCGAACGCAAACTCGAGATGTCCATCTCCATCGCTACCGGATGCCGACGCAATTGTCGGAAGCTGTTCAACGACATCCGAGTTATCGGTTGTCCACGTCAGGAATCGCTGGAACTGTTGCGTGGTCATCGTGTTACGAGTGTGATGTAACAAGCTCTGAACAAAACCTGTCAGCCAATGACTTGGAATCAACTAGCCACAACTTTACGTACCTCAATGCCGGGGAAGTACAACCAATCATGGACACGCAAGGCTGAGAAGCACTTGGCGATCGCATCGAGCTTGCGTGTCTCCTCGCGTGTGTGATGTGCCAGACTCTGGAGTTGTCGGCATTGCTCATCCGTTAACCTCAGCTGTGTTCGTAAAGTGTTGAACAAGTCAGAGTTTTCCGAAGCAGCCGCAACCAGCACTTGGTTCTCAATGTTGGCTTTTCGGATCTGAAGTGAAGAGAGCAGTCAGACACGACATGACGTTGTACGCAACAGCCAAGGGATGATACTCACTGCTGTCGTGTTCTGTAAGTGCTGGCCAAGAATGCGGCCCAGCAGTTCAGTCTTGGCTTCTTTGGACATGGTTGCATGACGCAGATGCTCACCACCACTGTAATCTAGAGACATTCAACGAGTGTGAGCTACAATCAACCGATGGTTTCCAACCAGGTGACGTACCTAGTGCATTCTGGAGATCCTGCGGATGACCGGCACCGAAGGAATGTGCCTTGAGCATGTTTAGCGAGTTTTCCAGTTTCGATACTTCGGCCTCGTAGGTTTCAACCATGTTTTTCTTCTTTTCTCGACGCACACGTGCAGATGCGCGATTTCGTTCAAGACGTCGTTGACGACGATCATCTTCTTCTTGTAGTTTTTGGTAAATTGATAACAAATCAGGCGTCTGCATAATTTGCTTGATCTGTTCGGAGCCCATGAGCGACGGATCGGTACCACTGACACGCGCCAGCAAAGTTGCATCCAATGTCAAACCACCTGTACTAGCAGCAAACTGAGCCGCTGAAATACCAGCAATCTCAGTTGGTGGAGTTGATTTCTTTTCATCACCAGAACTGTAGTTGGAATTCGATGCTGCGTATGGTGCTGCAGGCGAATCGGAAAACGTCATGCTTCGCATACCTGTGGAAGGACTGGGTTGACCATTGTTTCGACCACGGCTACTTTGTCCACTAGCGGCTTTGGCACGCGTTGCAGCAATGTTGATCGAATCACCATTGCCTGATGTGGTCGTTCCGACCTGTGGAGTTGGTGCACTAGGGTTGGCTGCAAACACAAAATGTGGTGGTGTTTTCCATTGTCCCTGTGGCGCCTGACGCTTGGAGCTTGGCATTGATCCGTCGCCACTGCTCGAGATACTGGTTGTTGCAAATTGTGCTGGAAGGTCTTCGGGCTTGGAACCCATCGGTAAATGTCCATAGCCAAATGGCATGGCCGTTGGCATTGACTGAGTTTGTGGATTCGGTGGCGCATACGTCGGTAGCGACGTGGGAAGGTCGCCATCAGCGTCATTGCCATTGGAGTAGCTGCCCGCATACGGCGCTTGTGTGGAGTAACTTGGGTTTTGCATGTTCAAAGAGATCAACCCGAGCAAATCGACTGTGCTGAATCCAATGCGATGGGTTATATGAGCGGGAACGAAGTCGTCTCGTTGGAATGACACCGCACAGCGAGACGTTCACGTAGCCGTGGAGGGAAGAAAGGTCTTGGGGAAATTGGTTTCTCCACCGTGACACGGAAGCGGTTCCTCCCATCGACGTAGAGTGGACAGTTGGGGTACAACGTACCCCTAGCTGCATCCGACCAGAGAGAGGGTACAGTGTACCCTAATTCAGACTCAGTATCAGAGTAACCTCAATATCATCGACGCGATCGCGTCATGAGTTGTGTTCGATATGACGTCATGCACCGGTACGATACCGGTATAAGTGTACAGTATACATCGTTTGGTATACCTTTCGTTTGGCGGGAAAGTTGGGAGATCGAAGATTGCCATTGGACAACAACGAAAATGGGTGTTGACGGTCTCCTTCGGCAGCTAAAAGAAGCGGTTCTAGAGACTCATTTGCGTTGCTATAGTGGTCAAACCGTAGTCGTGGATGCATTCTCATGGCTTCACAAAGCGTACGTTCCGAAACGTTTTGTAGCCGTCATACCGATGATTTCTTTGACACTAATCCTCGTTCATATAGATGTTATGGTTGTGCGTTTGAACTCGCCACTGGCAAAGACACAGATACCTACGTCCGCTATATGCTTCGCAAAGTCGATTTGCTACGAAGTTGTGGGATTACTGACGTAATTCTCGTGTTTGATGGCGATCGACTTCCCCTTAAAGTACATTTTTCGTCGCTGGGAAACTACATTTTCTTTGATCGAACGTCGCTTTTCTTGTAGGCCATGACACACTCCAAGCGTAGTGATACCAAGAAAGAAAATCGAGAGCTTGCGTTCCAGAGTATGGCCGATGCCAAGCAGTTACAGGGATCCGCACGACAAGATGAAATCGCCAAAGCCTATTCGCATTTCCAGAAGGCTGTGTCGATTACACCAGACGTCGTCAACTCGGTCATGCGCGCGCTTCGACACGCCAATATCAAGTTTGTCGTGGCACCATATGAGGCAGATGCACAAATGGTGTGGATGTGTAAAGCTGGCCTGGCAAGTGCCATCATAACCGAAGACTCGGACGTACTGGTATACTGCATGGCGGCCAAGGTGGAATGCCACATCTTGTTCAAGCTCGACGATGGCGGCATGGCCCAAGCACTTTCACGTCAACTGCTTCATGAGCGTACAGCTACGACACAGAACGCATTTTTGAAGAAAGTACATCATCTCACAACAGGCGAGAAAGAAGCAACGCGAATGTTTGTTCAATTCTGTGCACTCGCTGGGTGTGATTTCTTGGATTCACTGCCCAACATGGGGGTTGTAGTACGTCTACGAGCAGTAAATTGCGTACGAGTGGAGTGGTTAATGTGGTTTTTGCTATGATAGACGGCATTGAAACACATTTTCAACTTTCGTGGTGCACCTGGCGCCGTACGTGTCCAACGTTTACTCAGCAAACTCTCAACATCGGGAACAAAAGTGCCACCGACATTCTACAAGCAGTTTCAACAGACGGAAAGTATTTTCTTCCACCACATTGTGTTCAAAGCTACATCCCAAACGTGTGAGTTTCTCGTGGACGAGTCAAGTGTGAACTGTCATGCGGATATCTTTGCGCGGGTCAAAGAAGCCATGGGTATCACCACAAATCACGTGTGTTTACACTCGCTACCGGTTCCATCGACACCAAGTTTCCTCGGCACAATACCGCCTCGAGACCTAATGATCGCAATTTTCAATGGAGAGACATGCGCTCGTACGAAACAGTCTCTTTCCGAGGTGACGTTGCAGCCGAAGGAGAACATCAGTCGTGAGGGTTCGGAAGAAAGAGAAAACGTTGGTGTTGAGGCTCAAGAGCAATCACCTAATGATGTTGCTTTTGTTCTCGACAAACCAACACCAAGAGTACCCGTGCGCATGGCTGTCGTCATCGACCCCGCGGTCAAAGAGCGCAAGCAACTTCAACGTGAGCAGCAGCGTGATGCCACAATGCGAAGTCTGCTCAACACCTACAGCTCAAGTTCTGGATCAACACTTCCATCAACAACTCGAGGCACGGATTTATCAGTTGAACTCATCTCGACGGTTAGTAGTGCACCGACAAGACAGCTGCAGACAGCCAAGCGATCACTTGAGAAAACCTCGCCATCTCCAACCACGGTGTTTTCCATAAAGGAACTGGCCCAGCGACATGGTCGAGATCTTCCAAGCACCAAAAAGATCACATCTCCCTTCTTCTTGAAGCAAGTAGGTACTACGAAGAAGACTTCCCTGAAAACCCCTGATTCGGCCAAGAAGAGAAAGCTCATGACTGGTACACCGACACCTTCGCCACCTGCCGGAACGAGTTCGTTATTCTCGTTTTTCAGCAAGCAGTAATCTATTCAATCCATGCAAGTGATCATCTGTGTGAAACTCAAACAATCAACTTGGTTGCTACGTCCACAAGACGAACGTTGCTCTCAATCTTCCAACACGCCTCCATGATCTTGACCGTGTTCTCAAACAACGATGTCCCGGTCGTTTCGTCGTACTGATGGGTCATGGCATAGCCGACACGGTCCAACGACGTTACGTAGGTCTGGCACAAGGCTGTGAGGAATGGGAGTCGTCCCACATAGTGCAACGAATCGATTCTGAGCTTGCCGGAATGAAAGGAATGGGTATGAGGGTATTCGTATCTACCCAGACTTGAAATGCCAAGACCATTGCCAGCACTTCCTGTGAGTGGCATGCTCTCAATCGGTGAAAGATCCGCATCGCGGTGAATATGCTGATTTGCGAGGATACACGACACTGTCATGGCCAGCGTATTGCCAAATGCATTGACGGCGTGCTTTCAGATCATTCGTGCCAAGTTCCAGAACGTCTGGCTCGATACGTCGGATGGAGGAAGGTCCATAGGACTGGTCAAGCTCTAGCTACCGACCTCATCCTTGGCGTATGGGACTCGAACGCGTTGGCGCATGTTGGCACCCATCACCCACTGGAGTTTAAATGCTTTGTTCTCGAGTGTGTCGGTTACTAGGATATAACTGAGAAACAGGGCTGCCAACAAAGCACCCATGAATGTTGTGCCTTCGGCACGACATTTGACGACGATCTTGGTGAGGTTCTCGGGCAAACCATTGGCAAACAAGGGTTTAGGCAATTGGATACCAATACCATTAGAGGGAGCAACCAGCTGGATCATTTGAAACTGAGATCTCTCCCACAACAGATCATCTGCCACAAATTTCCAACAAACATGAGAGAGTGTGGGGACCGCACGTCGAAACGCTACTGGTCTCGGTGAGACAAAAAACTATGCAATCCGCAATACTCATTACTGACTCACATATGAAGCAAGCAGGGCGCTATCACAAGTTCAGGAACGGCACAATCGTCTCCATCTCATGTACGGTTGTCCGTTTGTGATCTTATCCAACTCATGCCGTCAACTTGGTTGCTACGTCCACAAGACGAACGTTGCTCTCGATCTTCCAACACGCCTCCATGATCTTGACCGTGTTCTCAAACAACGATGTCCCGGTCGTTTCGTCGTACTGATGGGTCATGGCATAGCCGACGCGATCCAACGACGTTACATAGATCTGACACAAGGCTGTGAGGAATGGGAGTCGTCCCACATAGTGCAACGAATTGATTGTGAGCTCGCCGGACCGGAAGGAATGGGTATGAGGGTATTCGTATCTACCCAAACTCGAAATATCCAGGTCATTGTCTGTCCCGGCCGTGAATGGCGTTTTTTCGACAGACGAGAGATCGGCATCGCGATGGACATGCTGGTCCGTGAGGATCAACGCCATCGCCAAAGCCGGTGCGTTCTCCACGGCGTCTACCATGTGCTTTCTCAGTGTGCGGGCCAAGTTCCAGAACGTTTGACTTGGTACGTCCATAGGAGGAACGTAGACGTTGCTGGTCGCACTGAAACTACCGACATCGTCCTTGGCGTAGGGAGTCCCCACACGTTGTCGCATGTTGGCCGGGACAATCCACTTAAGTTTGAACGCTTTATTCTCCATCGAGTCAGTTGCGAGGATATAATTGAGATACACGGCGGCTGCCAAAGCACCCGTGAATGTGGTGCCTTCGGCTCGACATTTCGAGATGATTTTCGTAAGATTCTCAGGTGTCCCAGTGGCCAAGAGGGTACTTGAGGGATTTTGTGGGAGAGGATGTTGACGAAAATTTTCTTGGAGGTTGTTGGGGGGCAGTACATGGGCTGGAGGCGAAGCGAGGGACAAGAGCGTTCGTCCCGTGAGTTTGAGTGTGGCCCGTAGCAGAGGACTCAATAGTGGATGATCACCAAGAAACGCATTGTACAAGGGCTCTCGGATCACCAGTTCCTGGTTCTCACTTGGCTCCTCACGGGATAATGCCGACGCAAAGGCCAAGACATCGTGAAGAATCGTACAACCAGAGCTACCGTCCGAGACGTAATGATCCGAAAAGAGAATAAGACGTGCTCGATCATGTGGTTTATCGACCCGGAGATGCAGCGAGAATGGAAATTGGGTGTATCGATCATACGGTGTATGACCCACTTGTTCCACAAATGCTCGAGATGCCTCGAGACTCAATTCATCAGCTGTAACGTCTTTGATGTGGAGTAGTTTCTGAGCTGTGAGTTCTTCGGGTGATTCGAGTCGTGGGTAGATTTCCACCATGGCGAATTCCTCCTTGAGCATTTTGACGCGCATTCGTGGATGTTTGTTAAAGGTTTTGAGCAATGCGACGGGGACATGACGCACGAGGTCGTTAGTACAGCCTTGGAGATGCATGAGGTGAGCAATCATGAACCACTGGGTGTCAGATATCGTCATGGTCCGACCAAGCGCACGGAGCGGCACACGCGGACGAGAAGCAACGGCGTTGGACGGCATCGTTCCGAGGGAGAACGAAGTATTACGAGGAACGAAACACCAAGCTCTTGCGGTCCAAAACCTTCTTGGACCGCGAGAACTTCGTTGTTGGCACTGATGCTGTACCACATTGGGCAACAGACGGCGCATTGCATGACACTGTCGTTATTGTCGAAATGTGAGTGATGATGATGGCTGCGAAACAGGACGTGTTTCACAGCTGGTGATCAGTTTCACGCTGTAGCCATATCAACTTTGTATTATCGGATCTGGTGAAGTTTGGATCGCAAACATGAACAGAACTATCGATGAAATGCATAATGCTCTCGATATTACGGTTCCATGACCTTGGGGACGACTGGAGACAGTATTTCGTTGCTTTCAATATGTCCACAGCTTTCCATAATCATCTCAAACAATGCTTTCCCTGATAGTAATGGCTCCGACTTCTTCCCAGCATTTGGAAATAATCTGCTGGACTCCAGCAGACCCTTGAGAGCCTCCAGCCTGGAGGTTCTCAGGATTTTGGGTGAGATTCGCAAGAGCTGATGTACACCAAACTCCATGAGCATTCGTAATAGCGGTGTTGCAACGTGTGGCCATCCATCAATGCTTCGTACATTGACGGAGACAATGGCAAGGTAGGTACTGTTGTTGTGGCGGCTACGGTATCCCATGAAGCTTCAGTCGCAAACTGGAGTACTCGATAAATGCTGGACCGTGAGATCACTGGCGACTTCATAGTATCGATATGCTTGAGATAGAGAAGACCATTCGTGGTGACTTTTTCCACTACGCCAAACGTAATGACCTCCGCCAACACACACGACGTCAGATACACAGCCTATGGGATGCGAGAGATCCAGTGGTCACGAAACGCTGCCTTCGTAAACTAATAGTTTACACACACACACTGTTGAATGCCCATGGGCCATGGTAATAGGAGCGACACCGTCTCTCCAGATATACAAGTACAAAATAGTCGCCATGCGGGAGAGACTTTCACAACTTGACAAGAGTCTTCAACCCATGTCTTTGTGTATTGGATTAACCGGCATCTGCCTCGATGAGCAATTTCGATGAAAAGAGATACGGCTCTGCGATCGCTTCGAAAACCGATCGTATCGTTCTCCAAATCGCTTTTTACAACTTGGGGGCTTGGGGATCAAAACCATTGGGGACTTTGAGATGTTCCTTGATAAGTTTTGACACTGCACGGAAATGAGGGTCCTTGGCATCATGCGCAAGCTGGAAAATCACCGATTCGACCGAGGAAATAAACGCACCAGATTGACGCATACGCTAGTATATCATCCATCATTCATCAGACCCATTGTTCTCTCCAGTTCCACAATATCAACTCCGTACCTCCAAGGACACAGCACGATTGTACGCGGTGGAGCTGGAGACAGCATCTGAGACCACATGTACGTCATAACCCTTGTCCAAAAGATCCAAACACGTCTGGAGCACACACACATGCCCTTCAATACCACAGAGAATAACCGATTTAGGTTGATTAGGGAGCGCTTGGACGTGCTGTTCTACCTCGGGCGTCATCATGGAGAAGAGCGTCTTGTCATAAGTCGCAACATTGGGGTGTTCCTTGAGACGATCTTTGATTTCCGAGACGGTATCGCCAAGACGTGCCACATTTTGTGTGGTCTCGACAACGGGAATATTAAATTCTTTGGCGGCCGCGACCAACGTACAGGTACCATGAACCAACGTTGAAAGTTGGTACGTAGACTTGCGAAAGATCTCTTGTACATCACAGACAAACAAGACGCTGGACGAGGGCGCCAAGCGCCCAAGACGACGGAGGTTCGCGGTCATTCTGTTGGATTTGGTGCCAACTTGAAGATTGGAAAATGTTGGCTGACTAGGAACACAGTTCCTAAAAGAAGATCTTGTGTCCTAATATAGGTACATTTAGGACTGAAATCATGATACACCCTCGCAGGATAACTTTCAAAAGGAAGAGAGTGCGGACCTGACCCCATTTGCATTGGTTCTCCACGCCACTGGATTCTTTGTCTAGGTAAAATGGTTTCATGCCATTGAAAAGTGTGTTGGATCCATGACATCGACTATTAATAAAGAAGTCCAGATACCGTTTTGCATTGGACGAACACACTACGTAGATAAGGCATCCCTACGCCTTTTCGCATGTGGCGTTTA
>JAADWU010000064.1:0-22448 GCA_023336255.1 Pythium graminicola
AAGTGTCGATAAGATGAGCGCGGCTCCGTAAGATACCCGCGATGAGAGCAAATCCATTCATGTCCAAAAACTCGGCCATACAGGCCGGGTTTCGTCGGTTGCAACGGCAAAGAAGTTTCAGTGACACGCCGAGTTCGTGTGATCTCCAAGAGTTGCCTAGAAGGGGCAGGATGAACTGCGTGACACCACCAAGAGCTGGTAAAGCTTTTGCGAGATTCAACGGAATTGAGGGCTCGGTGCCAATAAAGTTCACTTGTACTGCCGGCCGTGTCCCACCGTTCAAAGATGACTTGTAGAATGCTTCGAAATTGGTATTGACGGAGAAGTAGACATCCTTGTCCGACAACCTAAAGCTGCCTAGAACGTCCAGTAGTTCTTGACCAAAGACGCTCATGGCACACCCATCGTTCACAAAGGTGCTGAAACGCATACTTTTCAGGTACCGCTTCTTCATGTCAGAATGTCGAGTCCCGACAATAGCTTCGGATTGGTCATCCTTTTTCGCGAGCATTTCTGAGAGTGCATTTCCTGCTTGTGCTTCATTGGGTGGTATATTCTCGTACCATTGTCGGCGAGCAGCTTTGCCGAGCTGACTGAGCTGTGCTCGTCGTGCGGCTCGACTGACTTCGACACGTCGTTTTGTTGTTCGATCTAACTGATTCGTTGCGATAGCCTCAGGCCAGTTACCCATCGATCGATACGCATTGCCACCAAATTGGGATCTGAATGTTGGGCCCAGCAAGAAGATGCAAACAATTGCAGTTGTGGGCAGTACATCTTCAACAAACCATGATGGGCCAAGCCGCCATGGGAGAGCAGGAAACGTTCCGCACACCTGGATATCTTTGCCTAGAAAGGCCTGCATGGTTCCTGGCGACGGGGCTGACGGGTATGCAAGTTTCTTCGTTGCCACTTCTGCACCATCTATGAACAAGGTAACCTGAGAGTTACCAAGTGCAGATTTCCGATGGGTTACAACCACGTGATGCCACTGGGATGCCTTATCACATGATTCTCCCCGATCGTCGACTACACATGATTCACTCCGGAGAAGACTAACGTTCACATTCTTGAAGGTCGCGCTTGTTCTCTTCGAAACGGAATTCACATTTGCGCCAGCAGCAGCGCCCGTGTCGATACGTAAACATCCGTTCGATTGGTCAAAGTATATACGGGTAAAGCATCCCGAGGCTTCGAGAGCGTAAACCGACAGCAAACACACGAAACCTTCGAGACCTGAGTCTTCGCTTGGATCGAGTGTGTTTGTCTCTCTGCTAGTGACGAATAAAACATCTTTCGTGTTGTCCACTTCTGCTGTTGCCTTCATTGTTGGAATTGCTCGGTTGCTAATACTCTCGGATTGCTGAAGCGCGCGAACCCACATCTCAGTGTTGCCGACAGACGTACTCGAGGTTCGAGCCACATACCGTTTGTCGTGGCACCAAAGAATAAACTCGGAGGAGTCCTTAGGCGCAACCGCAGTCACTGTTAAAGTCTGTATGGGATTGGCACTTCCCTGTGCACCGGAAGCAGACTCAAACAGCGAGAGCTCCGCGCCAACGAGGACACAGTAAGACTCTGGAGTGTCGGCTTCATCACCATCCAGCTGCACAACGAGCGAACCTTCACAAAGTGCAACACATACTGTTCCAGTTCCACCCTTGGTTGATTCATCTTGGGCTGGTGACGACTCACATCGCTTTTTGTCCAAAGGCGGGATGCGCAGCCAACACGAAAAACTGTACCCACTCGAAGGAGGCCAGGCGTGATCGGATTGGTTCACAACATGAACGTAACCGGAAGTCATCCGTGTACGGACATTTGTGCCAACCGCAGCTTGGGGAACTGGCGAACCTTTCAGTCCCATTCTCAA
The DNA here is from genome assembly GCA_023336255.1 of Pythium graminicola. NCBI lineage: Eukaryota > Oomycota > Peronosporomycetes > Pythiales > Pythiaceae > Pythium > Pythium graminicola. The sequence continues at coordinate 1,874 of JAADWU010000064.1, forward strand.
CAATCGTAATCCCACTTCTTCATCAATCTCCTCATTTTGAGGGATATCATCAGCGTTTGTAGTCACAGCAGCCTGTTGGTTGCTGTTGTTGAGAAGTAGCGGCATGGTTTTTGCAATTACGCGAACGTAGTCTCGAAGATGAGACGTGCACAATTCTTCTCTTGTCATCTCAGCAATGAACTTCAGCAGCGCACGCTGGGAGGGAGAAGAGGAGTCACGAAGAATAGCGATAACAGACGGGATCGCGATCCATCGAAAGACGCCAGCTTGTACGAGGCTCAATACCTGCTTCTTCTTTGAAAACGAAATATCATCGTTGGAGGTAATCTTGGATAGCAATCGGTTGATACACGCCTCCCCGTGCCCTGGTGCCATGACTGGAAGCAGGAGGAACAGCATCTGGACAGCTAGAGGACAACGAATTTTGTTTCGTGGAGCCTCCAAACCGGTAATCATCTCGAAAACGCGCCCAATGATGGATGACCACCTCTCCGTCTTCATGATGCCGGAAGTTACGAGACAACTTGCAAGGGTAGAGTATCCGATATCCTTCGAGAAGTGCTCAATACAGCATTCATTCCCATGGCAAGACGGGTCGAGGGTGATACAAATCATCTCTAGGATACCGTCAAAAAGTAGAAACTCTTCATCGGATGTTTTGTCTTCATCTAGCTTCTGAAAAGATGACAAGAGAGACAACAGGATCTCATGCCCTTGACAATTCACCCATGCATCCCAGAAAAGACGCCCTCCAAGCATTTTCTGCAACATCTCCATGATAAAATGCTGCTTCTGTTGAGAATTTCTCGCTCGTTGCAGTAACTCCAGGAGTTTTGTCAAGTCCGACTCCACGCCATACGGGAGAATGCCCCCCCAATCTTGATTCGCTTCTTTGTCGTCGGAAGAGCTGGCAACTTGATGCTGCCCACAGGCGGCGGTAAGGTTTGCGAGCGTGATAAATATCGGAAACACTGGGACCTTCGCATCCTTTGTCTCCCTTGAGATATCTTCGTTCATCATTACATCTACGATCACGTACAATGAGTGGTGGATGTGCAGAGCACGGAACTCCACCATCAAAGGGGGATTCTCCTTAAGCATCAGACAGATCACACTGCCCCACATTTCAAGCCTTGATCTGAACACAGCGATACAATGCTGTTGTCGAGCTGGTCGATCTGTGTTCGCCGAGATTGAGCCCGCGACCTTCACGAACAGAGCATACACTCCGCGCTCAAGCAAACCGAAGGTATGTAGCTCGTCGCGGAATCCAGAAATATTGGTAGAGTGGAGGAGAATCTTCAATATGCAGTCGCACAAGAGACTGGCACGCGAATCTGTACCATTATTTCTTGCCAAAGAGTCAGTAGAAACTACAGTTGGGGCATTATCAAGTACCTCTATCATTCCAACCGTTTCAGCACTTGAAAACTCGATGAACTGACTGCATAACACCGCGAGAATCTCGATTGGCAACGGTGAATCGGCTCTTGCCGATACACACACGTATTCAACAATCCGTAAAGTGATGACTTGTGCGTCAAAGAAGGAGATTGACGGAAGCCTCGATAGAATCATCGCGAGGGCTTGGGTTTTATGTTCGAGACATATGAAGTTTTCATACGCGCTTGTGTACACTTGTAAAATAGTTGTCAACAGCTGAAGCAGAAGCTGTTCTAACCGAGCCTTCATTTCCTCTTCAGTCGCTGCCTTGAGATCCGCAATACAATCAAGAACAAGATCTCGGATGGATAAAAATGCACCAACATTTCTCGCCCCACACGTGGTCACAGTGGCCATATTTTCGTCTTCACCACAGATTCCCGGAAAACCAGTACCGAGAGGCAGCAGCAGTGTGTATACGTAGATCAAAGTTGACATGGCCACGTCGGTCGCACTCTCAATACACTTCGATAGCAAAGCATATCCACCCGATGATTGGAATTCCCCAAGAAGCACCAGAGAGAATCGACATGTCTTCTGGAGGATATAGACTAGGGACTTGAACCCAGGTGCAGGGTCGTACTCTCCAACTAACCTGTAATCGCCATTGGTTTCTTCACTTTCTCTTGTACTCGAGACGTCTTCATCCACTACATCAACAGTTGTTGACGGTCTTGTCTCACTTGGTTGGATTTCAATCCCCCGATTGAGCCCCAATGCATCACTCACAGCAGCTGCGATCGGCTCATGGGCAGTTGGATGAGAGGGTGTGAAACACGACCTGGTGCTGAGAGACAATGCATGTAGAGCATTTGCTGCTGTGTCCGAGGTCGCTCTTGGTGCTTCACAATACCGTACCATCATTTTAACTGTTCGTCCAACCGCGTTGCAGTCATTCAGGTACCAAACTAGGCCAGCGTTGAAGTTCTTGTCAGTTATTGAGGCTAGTACCTGACTAGACATATCTCGAAGGTAGTGCGCTGTTGGTGGATAGTCTTCCGCGATAAGGTGAATCACATTGGGAAGCTCACAACGAAACTGCTCCATAAGCAAAGGATTCGACACAATCGCTTGTACACAGCTCATCAAGAAATGAACTGGCCGTTCGAGCTCAGGTGCCGTCGTCGACGGGGTGGTACCGCTCGAACCTGAAGAACCGGTAGAGCTTGACGTCTCGATTTCCCGGAGCGCGTTCTTGAGAAGGTAGATGCGCACCTTGTTAACAAAATCGAGTACAAGCGATGGAAGCGCAGTTTGTTCACACAGAGACACACCCGCTGGGGACGAAAAGTAGTCTTTTAGAAGAACTAGAGAGGGATCACCTATCCAGCAATGAATCAATGCTCAGCGACGGTCATTGAGTTCGACACAGCAACTCATTGGCAATAAGCTTACCCTTTTCCAGTAGTTTGTCAGCAGCCAAATTAATGAACCCACACAATTGCGCGAACTCCTGCTGAAACTCGGCATCCTCGATCATCTTGGTGATGCTGGACACAACATTCGTCAGTGACGTGGTCGTCCGTTCAATATCTGGTGGACTCACACATCCTTGATTTTTGCCGCGATTTCGCGCATCAGCATTTCGAGATTTTGGTTAAAGACCTGCAACAAAGTCAGGTATACTGACATAATGAATCCCCATGGAATGCGCACCTTCGCCGGCACTTGAACAGAGACATTGGGTGCTGGTGGTGGCGTCGACGTTATAGCCATTTTTGCTGTAGAAGGCGATTGAAAGAACGTGTCCCAGCTGCTGCGCGGGCCGTGCTTATACTGCGTTGGTGGGCTTCGTGCATGGCGTGTGGCTGTCGCTGGGATCGGACTGGATGTCGCGCTCGGTGGCGATTGGACCTGCGTCTGGTCCTTCTGCTTCTGGAAAAGACCTCCAAGCAGCTTCTTCATGGTCGTGACCAGCAGAATTCACGTGGCGTCGAACGGATGGAGTGAGCAAATGGCGAAGCGACGCTCACCGTTATTTTCTTCTTCATCGTAGCAAAGGAAACCGGAGTGATGGTCAGCTCAGATATCACAAGGTTACATTTGGTTACGCTGGAGTCATCCGTGATGGTGTGCATGCGCGTTCACGCGGCGCGCATCGTTCCATCCACCGAGAGGCAGAGGAAACTGTGTGTGGGTGCTCTCGTGAACTGTGCGGTTGGGGAACTGGTGGAGACACAAGATTCATCGGTAGATTCTCGTTGCAAGCAACCCGTTGTGTGGATCCGTGGTGGTGTGAGTCACCATCCAGCGCGTCTCGAATGGGATGACGCCGCACAATGCCTTTCGATTGTTGTACCTGAGCCTTCTGTACGACGTATCCCGCCGTCGCTTCCCAATGCAATGACTCTGCTCGCAAACGACATGGCGGCTGCCGTCCACATTGGGCGAATGGTTCTTGCACAGCAATTGACGACAATCGCTGTCGTGGTGGCCTCTGGAGACTCATTATTGGCACGCCTTATCGAAATGTATCTTCAACAAGTCTCCGACGCGCGACAGAATCACTGTGTCCAGGTTGTGGTCCTCAACGACGACCATGACGTTGAAGACCACGCAAAGGAATCTCTTGCGTCGCTCGATCGATCGTCCACAACTGAACCACTTCTCCTGGACGGCTGTATTGATCTCTGTGGCACGGAAGCCTCACTTGACTTTGCGACGCGTCAACTGGAGCCACTGGGGATGCTCATCGTGCTGGCATCGGATGATACTGGAAAACCTACGAGTACACGGATCAACATGAACACAGTGGTTGTGAATGAGTTGAAAGTGGTGATGGTGGGCTCCTTTCGAGATCAATTCAGCGACGCAATCGAGTTCCTGACGACACACGTAGCATTGGAAGAGCTGGTGGCGAGAACTGATGAGGAATAGCTGTCAGAGAATATATAATATTCCAATTTCAAATCTTGGTTTCGCGCGATTTTGTGTAGTTTACCTCTCCAGTAAGTTACGAGCACATCCCCTTATTTTTTACGGACCGTTTTTTACGGCAATAGTAAAAACTCTCCACTCCCTCTCTCCTGCTCGAGTGGTTGTGGCCTTCGAAAGCTTCCCCCTCAAAGCTTCTTCAGTTGGGAAACAAACCACGACAGAGCCGCCGATAAAATACATCGAGGAAAAGAACTCACGACGAGGGAAATATTACACTGCCATGGGTCGCAAGCCGAGCAACGTCTATGACTACTTCAACCGTCTTGAGCCGCTTGATGGCAAAGGCCTCGTACGCTACGAGTGCAAAAAGTGCCAGAAGCAATATGCGTCCAACGCCACGCGTCTGGCCGAGCACTTGAAGCAGACGGGTTGTAGTCCGACGTTCCAGAGCAACCAGCGCTCCACGGCCGCGAGCGTCGCGAGCGTGCCCGCCATGGCCGCGGCTGCTGCCGTCTCGGCCGCGACGCTGGCAGTCTCGGGAGCTGCCGGTGCGTACGCCGCTCAAAATCCTCATGTGCTCACGGGGCTCAAAAAGGCTGATCATCTCATCACAGGTATGCTGGATGCGGAGATCTCGCTCGAACCCGACCTTCTCCTGCGTCTCGCCAAGCTCTCGACCTGTGCCATTGCCGACGCACTCGCGCAAATGAAGATTCAGGGCCACCTTGTCGATGTCGACCTCGTGCGCGGCTACGAAAACCCGCTTGCCATGAACATTTGCGGCCCAGCACTGACCGTCAAGGTCATGCCGTCGAATGGACCAGCAGTGAAGAAGCTGCCATTCAGCTACGTCGACACCTCCGAGATGGGCCAGGTGATTGTGATTAGCGCACCCCAAGGGTCGACGACCGCGGTCTTTGGCGGGCTTTTGGCCACGGCAGCGAAGGCGCGGAGTGTCGCAGGCGTGGTCACAGATGGGCGCGTTCGGGATGTCGGTGAGCTGTGTGCGGCGGGGTTTCCGGCCTTTGCAAAGGGGACATCGGTTCATGGCCAGCGTGGCGCAACGACCGTGGTCGACGTCGGCTGTCCTATCACGGTCGCAGGCTGTGTCGTGCGTAACGCCGACATTATCCGTGGCGATATCAACGGCGTGATCGTGATTCCAGCCGAGCGTGCGAGCGACGTAGCCCTCAAGGCCGAGCTGATCGAAGAGCAGGACAACAAGATTGCGGACGCTGTACAACAAGGTGAGCCTCTTGAGCGCTCGTTTCAACGGTTTCGATCAAAGAACGTCTGACATGAGGCTTTCAGCCAAGACTGCTTCGACCTTTAATGAGATCTGGCAAGATATCTAAGCCTCCAGTATTTTAACGCTTCCAGCAGCCGACCTCAACCGTCACCCCGTCCCCAATTCGGACGAAGCGTGTGTGGCCATCGATTGCTGCTGGACAAGACGGCGAAGAATAGGAGAACGAAGATGAAGAACCGACGCAGACCAAGGTCGCGTAACATGGTCAAGATCTAATATGTGGTGATGCCCACGAAGGCATTGTACATCGAAGTTGTTGTGAAACGTAGTTTTCTTTCCAATTCATTCCTCATTCATGAAATTTGACATTGTTAGCGTATTTGTGTGATCCAATACCGTGATTTCCCGTTATTTACGGTAATTGTATTCTCGTTTTTGTTCCCATTGAGTTGTGAGTGGAAATTCGAGTCCAAGCAACATGGCGGACGAAGTGGATTACGAGAGCGACTCGGCAATGGCCATGGAGGAGGAGGAGGAGCGTCCACGTCAAGTATCGATCACCAAGCGGAGTGATGGAGGGGGAGGAGGGGACAGCGCGCGTCGTGTGGAAATGACGACGGGCGGCGGAGGTAAACGTCGAGTCGTCAAGGGCCGTGGCACTGGTACGGCGGCCATGGATGCCGAGCGATATCCGGGCGAGAAAGGCGTATTTGAGAAGCTCAAAGATAGCAGTAGCACACGTGATCATAGCAGTGCGATCAAGTCGGTTGAGGGCTGGATCCTCGTGGTGACAGGTGTCCATGAAGAAGCACAGGAAGAGAATTTGCTTGATGCGTTTGGTGAAGACGCGCCCGTCAAGAACCTCCACATGAACCTTGATCGTCGCTCTGGTTTCGTGAAGGGATACGCGCTCATTGAGTTTGAAGAGTACGAAGCCGCGAAAGATGCCATTGAGCGTATGGACGGCGAAGAGATATTGGGGCAAAAGGTCCGTGTGGACTGGGCGTTCCGGAAAGGTACGATGACGGTTGAGACATTCGATAGAAACTGATGTGATGAATGACACTATAGACGACAGTAACGAGGGCGGACGAGGACGCGATGGTGGCCGCGCACGCGTCGGTCGACGATAGACAAAGAACAACCTCCCGATTGTCCACGGGGTTTAGTCAATGCATTCTATTGCAAACGATAGTTATCCAATCGTGTACACGCGAGCGTCACGCACTTTCTTCGGTCGTCCACTCGGTTTCTTGATCTTACTTTTGTACTCTTCCATCGCGCGTTGCTCGTGTTCGCGTTTTTCATCCAGCCATTGACGCACGCGCTTTTCAATGATACGAATAGCATAGTACTCATGTGCCTCATAGTCCATACAAAGTCGACTCGGCATGTCGCCTGGCATGGGTAAGTCACTCAACGCGTCGGGATCCTCGGCTACACTCTGTGTCATGTTACATATCAGTCATGTCCACCACGTAGTCACCGAACGCGACCGAACGCGACCGAACGCGACCGAACGCACCTCTTTCACCAACTCACGAGCCATGGCAAGCAAAACGTCACGAAAGTAGATAGTGTCACCCTCGTACACTGGCAACTTCAGTCCTCCTGTCACCCAACACGTCAGTTGCGGCCCCTCCACCTCCCGAACGAAAGGAGTACGTACGCATATACACGATAAAGGCGTTCCGATCGGTCAATACGTCCTTACGTCCGAGTGGCTCTTCCAAGAGCGTAATAAGCATACGGATTTTGCGAACATGCATGAACCCTGTGGCATTGTAGTCGATTTCTGCCCATTTGAGTTGAAATTCGTCAAGCATTTCCGGTTCAAAGAGTGGTTCTTCTTCCTCTTCATCTTGTGATTGCGACTGAGAAAAGCCTTCGAGAATGACGGCAATCGTAAGGTTGAGCATGACATACGTCACCAGTAACGTAAACGAGCAAAAGTAGATGTACGCGATCGGACTACCACAGCCGTTAAGGGGGATACAACCATCCGAGTTGTTGAAACCACACATAGTAGGGTCGTACGGTGGATCGTCGACGCAGTCTTTCGCATTGGCCAAGTCATGCATGCAATAATCCCACGCTTCACCTGTCGCCGCCCGCAGAAGAAAGAGAAATGCGGTCCAGAAATCTTGAAAGTTGGCATGCGTGTCGATGTTGTCCGAGAGTTTGACTTTGGCAAAGAACTGGACGCCCATCGTGGCGTAGATGAACAACATGAGAAACAAAATCGACGTGATGTTGCTAAGACCAGGTAGGGCGATGTAGAGCGTTAGTAAGATCTGTCGAATACTCTTGGAGGCTTTGACCAAGCGGATAATACGCGTGACTCGAAACACACGCACCAGCATTGCCAATGACCGCACCGAAGCACCAGTCATTGCTTCAATCAAGATACTGAGGAGCGTTCCCAGCACCACAAAGAAGTCAAATTGATTCCATGTATCATCAAAGTAGGCGCGTCCATACGCCGCAATTTTGAGAACCGCTTCGACGGTGAAAATTACCGCAAACACTTGATTGATGATACCAATCGTATTGATCATGTTGGTTGGCTGTCCAAAGTACTGGACCCCCATCAATACCGTATTGACGATGATACACAGAATGATAAACCACTCAAACCGTTGCTTCTTCACGAGATCGTACGCCAAACCACGGAGTCTGTGCTTGGGACGCGTTGTTCGTCGTTTCGGGACGACACGAGATGCAGTTTTCCGGGCTTCAATCCATTTCTTCTGTTCCTCGGAGAGCATAAAGTCATCCCCCAAGAGCGTTTTCATCTTGTTGAAGTTTTCAATGATCACTCCGACAAACAAATTCACCACAAAGAAGCTGCCAATCATCATGAATGCCACGAAGAAATAGGCCCACGTCTCGTTGTTGTCGCGGATTGGCTGCATATCAATATCAGTCGTATCGATCGCGGCAATCATAATGTCGGCCCAGCCCTCGGTCGTCGAAATTTCAAAATAGGTGAGCAAGGCACTCCCCACATTGTTGAAATTCTCGGCGCGGACGGGTAACCATGTGGCATTCCAGCATTCACATACGTAACGTGAAGTGATTTTACCCGAGAGATTGGCAAAGCCAGTACACGTAGTGTTGACAAACCAACTCTGTTGATCGTCGGTCAAGTTACTCCATGGAGACACGGGACGAGTCAGAAAGTTCTGTTGATCGTTGGTGAGGGCACTAAATACATCCCCTTGACACGAGTAGAACAATCCTTTGAGGTAATTGACCGAGATAATGCTGAAGATGAAGTAGAAAAGCAGGCAGAGAAAGAGCACATTCATGACTTTGGGGATGGCTTCAAAGAGCGAATTGACCACAAGACGTAGGCCGGGACGTCGACTGATCATACGAAGCGGTCGAAACGTACGCAATCCTCGCAACGACCGCAACGACTTGAATTTCTTGCTATCCAAACTCGGTTTCGTATCGGCAACGAGCATTGCAATGGACGAGAGGACAATCAATCCATCGAGAATGTTCCAGCCTTTGCGCAGATACGAGTCTTTATGGGCAACGAGACCCAATGCGAGGATTTTCGCCACCATTTCGACCATAAAGACACAGGCAAACGCTGTGTCCATTTTGGCGAGGGCGACTTTGAGCTTGGAGTCGGGACTTTCAAGTGGATTGTCAAGTGCGAGGGAAATCGATGATATGACAATGAGCACGAGGATGAGCGCGTCAAACCAAGGATGGATAATGAGACGATACGCATATTGGCGCATGGGATTCTTCTCGTCGATGAGAAAGAAGAGTTTCCCGGTAGGTGGCATGAGCTTGAAGGTATTGTCTGGAGGCGGTGGCGAGGGGACGGGCGCTTTCTCCATTGCCGATACTTGGCTCTGGCGGAGATTTGGTGGGGCCTTGGACGCCCCCATCTTTCGCTCTTTCTGTCGAACATGTGGATCATCCAACTCCCGCGCCAGTTCCTCATTCAAGTGATCAAGATCAATAGCATTCACAGGTTCATCGTCCCCACCTCCATCCGGGTCATTCTCCTCAAAAACCACCGGTGGGTGGGTATGATGAACAGCCTGATTGGCCTGTTCGACCGTGATATGATGGGGTAGGAGCTTTCTCGCGGACCCACTGGCTGGTAAAACTTTCATGGAAGACATTCGCATCGCCAGCATCTGCATCTCTTCAGCTTTCCGTGCAACTTCGTCTTCGCTTCCGACATTTGAAAAGTTGTCGAGCAACAGCGCGAGAAACAAATTCATCAGAATAAAGTTGCCAAGGACGACCTGCAGGACACGACATTTTAGTAAATCTAATGATCCCTTAGAGGTATACAGCGACGCACCAAACTGATGAAATAGACACAAGCGCCAAAGCCATTACCGCGCATGGTATCGTACATGACACTGTTCCAATTCTCACCCGTAATGACCTGAAAGACTGTGACACCGGCCCAAAGCAATGAATCGAAATTATTCCTCGGAAGCTGTGGCATCATGGCGGGTGAGCTATCAATATCCAGACCAGACCATAACCATCACTTACATCGCCTTGCCAAAAGTCCACTCCGTCACCGGGAATCAAGTAGCCATCAGAATCATACCGCATCGTGTTGGCAAAGAATTGCATCCCAACGAGCGCATAAATGTAAATGAAGAGAAAGAGAAGGACGCCAAAGTTCCCAATACTGGCCACAGCCCGCACGATCAACTCGAGAAGACCACGGAAAGAACCCCAATTCCGTGCCAATTTGAAGACGCGAAACATTCGAAACGTCCGGAGAGAGGAAACAGCGCCTTTTTTGGGCTGTGTGTTGTTGGTCATGAACGACGGTGGGGAGGCAATGGTCTCCAGTACGCTCATGGTCACCACAAACGCATCAAAGAGGTTGAATTTGTCACGAGCGTAGAGACGAAAGCCAAGTCCAACGAGTTTCAAAATCATCTCGAGAAGAAAGACACACGAGAGTCCAAAGTTGATCATTTCGAGCTTCGAATCGAGCTTGGGAGGCATGGGGTGGTGGTCCAGCGCTAACACGATTGTGTTGGCAAGGATGACCAACATGATGAGATTGCTAAATACCGGATGCGAAACGATCTTGAAGAGCAGTGGAAATCGAGGAGTCTCACGTTGCGTGTGTAATTTGGCCTTGGCTTCCGCTGCAAGCTTGACCACTTTTTGTTCAATGGGAGCTGGTGGGGGGAGTTCCTCTTCTTCGTCGATATTAAACTCGTCCGAAATGACGGCGAGTGTGAGATTCATGACGAAAAACGATGCAAAAATAATGAGCACCACAAAGAAGAGAGCTCCTACTAGTGGGGATCCTCCGTCCATGACCATGTACATGATTGCTGTCCACCCTTCCATCGTGATGGACTGAAAGATGGTGAAGAATGCTCGACCGATATTGTCAAAGTTGGTGTAGCCCCAGTTGAGATCCGATATATACAGAGCTGCATCCATAACTTTCGAGAGCGTAAAGCGTCGATTACCGTACGTGTCATAATCGGCACCGCACGTTTGCCCCGTGGGACATGGATGGTTGCCCCCAACGCCAGGCACCACACAGAGTAAATGATCCGTTTGATCAATGGGCCAGAAACAGTCTTGCGGTGTGCGCCACGGTGATGTTTCCTTGGTGTATTGACCAATGTGAGGATCGCCATCGTCTAACATGGGCATGTCTTTGAGACAACGGAAGGTCTCGGGGTCGCTCAGAACTTGGTCGAGATAGTCGTCTGGCACAGGCCACAGTGGTATCGAGTCGTTATCAAACGGTAGCTTGACTGCATACGGAGTGAGACGACATCGCCGATTCATATTACCACCAAAGAGTTGAATGCCAAGGATCCCAAAGATCGCAAAGACAAAGAGTTGGAGGATCAGCACATTGGCTAAGGCGGGGAGAGCCTTCAAAAGCGCCGAGATCAATCGTCTCATACCAGGGATCATGGACAGCGACCGCAACGGTCGTAAGACACGAATCGTTCGAATCGACGAAACATTGGGAACGGTTGGTAGTACACCAATCAAACTGGAGAGTACGACGAAGAAATCGAGTTGGTTCCACGATTCCCGCAAGTACGTGCCTGGACCACCGATAAAGCCAAATGCAACAATTTTGATGAGTGCTTCCCCTGCAAATAAGACGGTAAATGGGATTTCCGACTTTTCAACAATGTAGTTTCGAACGGAGAAGCTGCTCACAAGTTGACCGTTCACATATTGTTTGCCTTCACTCGCAGGATTGAGTTGCTTGTCCACGACATCAAAATCCGAGAGACCAATGATCACCGAGTTGACAATAATCGCGAGGACAATCAACGCATCGAAGAGTCGAGAGCTCGCGAGATGTAGACAAAGTTTGCGTAGTGGATTCTCACGTGTGAGGATGAACAAGGACCGTTCAGCACCTAATGTCTGTTGTGAGACTCTGGGTTAGACAGAAGAAACAATCCAAGTTCCTACCAAAGTACATACCGATTTTGCACGTTTTTCCCGCTCGAGTTTGCGATTAATGAGCTCCAACTGCGTCCGTTTGCGGTCCTGTATTCGCTGTTGCAGATCCGACATGCGGACAGGCATGTCGGGTGGAGATGTAGTCGCCATCGTTGCAACGGGAGGAAATTGCCTAGTTTCGAGTAGCCATTCTTCGAGCCGTCGCCGCAGACTCGACGTTCCAAGATTGCAACATGACTATAAAGGGCCGGGAAGCCTGTAACACCCTTGAGGAGGTTACAGGGATGGCTAATATTGGCCAAACGAGAATCCCATGACGACGGATCCCACATGAAACCGGTTGATTTCACCTTGATCCGGATACACATATAGCTAAAATTCAAAACTACAATAAGCATCCACAATCAAGACAATCTAATGCTAGAGCGAAAGTATATGATGGTGCTTTTCAGGGGAAAGGAGAAATAATCGAGAAAGCAACAAATTGATCCGATTTCTTTGATGCTAGACGCTAGACAACCATCAATGAAAACAGGAGAAAATGACTCGACTATCTGCTAGTACTACCCTTCACACGGCAAGGATATGACATGCATTTTGATGCCGCAAGAGCCGCGGGCGTTCGTTCATTACCGGGAAGCGTCGTCTGATGACATGTTCCAAGGAAAGTGGTAGATCTGATGGTGGCGAGGGGAAGCCAGTCAGCCCAGGGACCACGAATGCCGTGTGACTGGGTGGAACGTGCACGTCATTCGCATGCAATGCTTCAACTTGCTGGAACAGTTGAGTTGCATCGTATTGCAAATTTGAAGTGAACGCACTGACGTGAATGACCAATTTGCGAATACTAGTTCTCGTGCTGGCGAGGCATTCGCTCTGGACACATCGGTACTCTTGATGAAACGATTCGCACAGCCGTTTGTATCGAACATGCAGCCGATGCATCACTTGATAAGCTTGATGACAGTGTCGACGTCCACATTCCGCACGTATGATGGACGCGGCGACGTGACGACACTCACGACGAGCATCGCCAGTCGTGTCGGTCGACGGTCGAAGTAATCTCGAGATCGAACCAACATACTGCATGGCCTTGGAGGGGGATCGAGTCCGAGGCAGAGCCACTTCACTTAATGACAGATACGCGAATTCATCTTGTACAGTCTGCTCAATGAGCTCAACGTCTGCGCCATGAGCGGTCGCAGCATTTGCGTACAACGAGCAGGCGTGATCAAAGTCAGTCTGGAACGTCGCGTGTGCTTGGACATACGCTTCTTCAGCGGCCTAGGAACACCAACATCCTTCGTTAGTTATTGTTCCTCCAATATCCTTTTCTTTTACTCACTTGCATGTCTGTTTGTGCCTCCTCAAGTTCCGGTTCTTGGGTTTTCATACGCTTTTCCTGGACGGTGAGTGCCTCGTTCCACTCTGGAAACAAATCACTGGCGAGACAGTCACTGAGGTGACCATGCATACTCGCAAAGCGCGCAAGGAACGTCACGACTTGATCCATGACAGCCACACATTGGCTCTGGCGCACGCGTAATTCTTCTTCGTCGTTGTCGTGGTCGGTCGGTGGCGGTCGCATCCGGTCAACACAATCGCCCATGCGTTGTGCCAACGCCCGCAGTCGCGCGGCGTGCTGGGCTTCGAGATCTGTGTATTCCTGTAGCATCGCTTGCAGTTGATAGCTGACGCTAACAGCGTCGTGCGCGCGCGTGGCCGCGTCGTCAAGCACCTTCATTTCCATTTGCGGGATGATGCCCATCAATCAAATGCCACCACGTCAACCCATCGAGGGGCAAATGGGGAAAATGCGCACACGTTGATTGGCTAGATCTAGATAGTGTGGTCCACACATGTTGAATTAGAAATGATGTGCACCACGCTAATCTCGGTTGTTCACTTGCCTTTTTTCTTCTCGAGAGCCACCATGGCGCGGCATGCGTATCTCGGCGAGTTGGAAGACGTTGCACGTCCTCATGCAGCGCATTTCGCTAGTGGCGCCATCATAGAGCTCCCACTGATGTTTCTACGCGACATTGTATGTACTATCGGGATCAATCCACTAAAAAGGGACTCATGGGGTGATATGACAGGTCTTGTTTCCAGGGGAAGAGCTCCCGTTGCGGGTGCTCTCCGACACAAATCTTGAAGCCATTCGCCATCGACTAGCTAACGAAGCGTCCATGTTGGCAGTGCTTTGTCCTGGACAGGTATGTTGTACGTTGTGGTCGATGGGAAACTGATAGCTCAAGCAATCCAATGAGTAGGGCGAGCCTGTGTACGGTACGACTGTCCGTGTCGAGCGAACCGGCCTGACGGATACTAGCGCAACTCTGACAGGAGCGGCGAAACAACGATTCCGACTGCGATCACTCAAGAGTATCCCTGGTGGACGAGGGATCTATGGTACGGTTGAAATCCTCGCCGATGTCACACCATCCCCATTGCCATTTCCAATGCAATGGAAGTACGCTCCTGTCGACAACGCTTCACGACGACGTCGCGTGCGTCCACGACTCCCGAGTTATTGGGGGTATGAACAGTACGCGCTGTTTGACGCGTTACACCTCGTCGACCGCATCCAGCAGATCATGGTCTCGTCGGCCCATTGCAACTGGTTTCGGAAACTCGTCTCCCAAGAACCCAGCAAAGAAAGCCTCGTCAAGTACCTCACTGGTCCAAGTGAGCAACAGGATCCTGTTCGTTTCGGATTTTGGATCGCAGCCAATCTGCCCGTGAGCCACGCAGCACGAATCGAATTGTTAAAAACCGAATGCATTGTCCGCCTCCTCCGACGCGAAATCTCGATGTTGGAGCAACTTCATGAGAATATCTATTGTTCGCACTGCCGTACACTCCTTGCACATACGAAGGACATTTTCAGCATGAGTAACGACAGTACGTTTGTGAATCCAGGGGGATTTGTGCATCAGATCATGACGCTGCGTGATGTCCGAACCGCGAGTCTATTGATTGACGGACCTCCCAGCACACAAGATAGTTGGTTCTCTGGCTATGCGTGGAGTATCGTCTACTGTGGCGTGTGCGGCAACCATCTTGGCTGGCAGTTTGATGGTGTCGAGACACCCGACATGTCGCCGCTGCGGTTTTTTGGCTTTCGGCGGACTGCCCTGACGCAATCGAGAGCTATGGCACCTGTCGAGACACGTGCCCCAAGTAGTGACGAAGACAATGTGCATGAACACCACAGCGAATCGGATGGCGATTCTGAGGAAGAACGAGAGGATCACGAGTCGTCTTCGGATGCAGGAAGATCCTCCGAGGACGGAGTGGAGCTGGACTAAAGGACTTTGAAAAATGAACGTGTTATTTGAGCTTTACGTCGCTTTCTCACGTGAGGCTACTTCAAACGTAACCACACTACTGAAAACGATGCCTGGCTAGTGTTTGTGAAACCATTAGAACAACGTGACGTCCACACAGGACCGCTTAGTTGTCCGAGACAATCCACGTGTCGAGCGCACGCTGGTAGTTGCTGATCTCCTCCGGCTTGAACCACATGGCAATTTCGTGCTTGGCCGAGTCCGGACCGTCCGAACCGTGGACAAGGTTACGGCCCGTGGAGATGCAGTTGTCGCCACGGAGCGTACCCGGTGCGGCAGCGTTCGGGTTGGTGGCGCCCAAGATCTTGCGGCCCGTGAGGATCACGTCCGTGCCTTCCCACACCATGCACACGATCGGACCCGAGGTGAAGTACTTGACAAGACCTGGGTAGAACGGACGACCCGCAAGGTCGGCGTAGTGGTCCTTCGCACGCTGCTCGGTCGCGGTCATGAGCTTGAGAGCCACAAGCTTGTAGCCCTTCTTCTCAAAGCGGCCAATGACCTCGCTGATGAGACCACGCTGGACACCGTCCGGCTTGATCGCAATGAACGTGCGTTCGTGCTTGGTGCCGGGGACGCCCGTGTGGGGGATCGTCTGGGCTTGGGCGGCACGCGCGTCCGTCGATGCGACAGCGAATGCAATCGAAGCCGTGGCGACCGCGGCCGTGGCAGCAACGAGTGCCGGTGAGGCCTTGGTTGCCGTGGCAGCCTGCGAGGCAAAGGCGCGCGTGGCGGTGGCGTTGGCGCGCTTGGCGGCCGAGGCGACACGACGAGTGGCACGGGCGAACATGATGATCAGTTGGAGGGGGAGTCTGAACGCTCGACGGAAGCTTGGACAATGAGGAGAGGAGAGGACGCGAGCCGTCGCTCGTTAGATCGCGCTGGCGTCACTACGACCACAGATACGATCTGATTTCAGCCAATCAAATGCTGAATATTGTGAAAATCGATATCGAATGTGAATTAAACGTCGCATACGTCGTTGATGGGTAGGATGATTGGATCCATAAATCAATAGTTTGTAGTATTTGGTATTATATCAATTATTGCTTTGGATTCCATGGGAGTGGAGACCAGTCCAACAACTCCAAGCATCCAACACCATGAGTCCGAGCACTGTGACGACGTCCGCAAAGGACACCAAAGCAGCGACCGTCGAAACCAACGGCACTGGACCTGCGACTTTCCCGTCTCACGAGGCCGATGCCGCAGGGTCGGACGATGAGGACGAGCCGAAGGAAGAGACCACGAAGAGCAAAGCCGAGCAGAGCAATGCGCTCAACAAACTCACGGACGTGGTAGAGGAGACGCAAATGGACGAAAACAAAATGAAAGAAGCGTTCCAGATGCTGCGTAAACAGGAAGAAGCAGACAAGGAAGCCGAACGCAAGCGGTGCGTACGGTGGGAGGGATGGGAAGGATCACATCACTAATCACAAGCTAAAATATAGGGAAAAGCAATTGGCGGCCATCAAGGTCAAGAAGGAAGACGTGGAGCTGATTGCACGGGAGATGGAATTAACGGTTCAGCAGGCGGATCGCAAGTTGCGAGAAGCCGAGGGCGACGTCGTGGCGTGCCTCAAGGCGCTTGTCGCCTAAGACGCCGCAGACAATAGACAAGCGTATCAACGTGAGTATCTACATGCTTTTCTTCTTTTATGTGTATTATTCTGTAGGTTAAGAAGTATTGTCAACACGAACTCGTGCAATGTCGGGAGAGCTTGACCGAGAGGGACTGGACCTGGAGGGATGTTGTCGCTCCTGGGATTTCCGGATCATGTTGAGCATTTTCTGAAGTTTAGCCACCGCTACATGCTCAACTCTTCCTGGCTTGATGACATTGATCGAGTCACGAAAGGCATGACATGCGTCCAGTAATTTGGAGCCTTTTCGGTTCATGTGGGGGTCGAGCGCGTCCAGCACTCCCTGGAATAAGGGACTTTTCTTGAAACGAGGAAAGCTGTCCTTGATCATGAGGCGCATGATCTCATCGTTGGCTTGATTGAAAAAGTTGGTCGGGACGTCCTCCGTTGAAGGTGTCCGCTTGAGTACTTGGATGATCGAATCACGTATACTCGCGGGCAAATTCACTTCTTTGGGCGAGTTGGGATCGATGTACCGCTGCACGATATAAGTCGCCATTTGATGGCGTCCCTCCCGTGGCAATCCACGAAACTTTTGTACATCTAGGCAGAATTTGAAGTTTTCATCGCTATGCTCAGCCTCTAAGAAGCCTTGAAAGCGTTCCGTGAGGACACCATGCCGTAGTACAGCTGTGAGGTCACACCGCTCCCCAAACCACGCAATGTTGGCTTCAGCACCGACTTCTGGGAATTCTTCAAAGAGCTGGGTGACTTGAGAATACTTGCAGCTCATCAGGACGACTGGTGACCGTGCGAGGACTTTTCCGTGAACAAAATTGAGACGATCAAAGGTGAACGGACCAAAGTAACACCCTGGTGTCAAAAAGACCGAGTGATCGCGCATCCCATGACGTCGTGGTTCTCCCGACACAATCTCCAAAACGCCATAGACCACAATCACGAACTTGGAGTCCTCAGTTGTTTCTTGTACCAAGACGACGTCGTTTTTGCGGACGTGATCTTCGATCTGGAGATCATGCGCAAACCGCACAAGTCGTGCAGGCGGAACGCTTTGCATGTATGGTAGTACACCACTCATGATCGCCTTCGCGACAAGACGTTCTTTGAGCAGTTTGTACACGTCGTCTTTCACGTCAGGAAGCCGTTCAAGAAACAAGTGAAATGCCTCTTTCTCAATGCTCATTAATAAACAACTCTCGACCGAGGTCACCGTCGCGGCCCGAGGGATGTTGATCAGCAGGGACATTTCACCAAAGAATGATCCTGGTTCCAATGTTGCCAGTGGTGCTGCAGCGCGGGAGCTCGAGACTTCGAGCGTGCCAGCAAGTGTCACATACATTTGTGTGCTCATACCTTCGTCTTCTCGGAAAATGATGGATTTTGGTGGATACATGCGGATGGTAGAAACGTCAGTGAGGGCAATGAGTTTGTCACGTGGAATCCCCGCAAAAAATGGAATATGCCCCACGAGTTCGACTAGATCCGAGTTTGTGAGTGCATTGATCGACTGAAGCCCTGCAGCGGGACTTGCGCCGTTCGGACCAAAGTTCTTCAGTGCAATGGTGAGATATTTCGTACGGTGCCGCAACTCGACGCGGTCTCCCGTGGCTGATCGCAGAATCACTTCGTCGCCACCCGAAGGACACGAGTATCGACAAACCACATCATTCTCTTGGCGCCAATAAATAAGGACTTCAGCACACGAGATCCCATTGATTTCGTCGTCCCACATGGATTCTGCACCATTCACGTCGAGTCGGGCCCGACGAGCCGCCATGTGCAGGGAATTTTCCGGTCTAATCGTGGCAGGCGATCGATTTGCAAAGATGGTATGAATCTTGGTGTTGTCTTTGTACAGGTCAACACATCCATCGACGACAAGAAGGACGGAGGTTGTGAACGGCTTGAAAGGCCGTCGTTCATCGATGCGTTTGATCTTGGAATTGGCGATAACTCGTTCTTTCTGCTCACCACCGATTAGTGGTAAGACAGTGCTCGATTCGTAGATGTCACGGACTTCACGTGCTTCGGTGGGGACACCCAAGACACCGCCCATGATCGGCTCGCACTACGTCCTATCACCAGACGCACTGCGGCCATACACGTGCGAGGAGCACAACCTAACGGGATGGGCGCTAAGGATACACGGTCGAGCGACGATGCAGGTCGCGGCGGCAGCAAAAGCGATGGTTGTACATTCCTACGCATGTAAATATAGCTGTCGATATGGACATGATCAGATACTGGGTTCATTTCCAGAATAGGCTTGTTGACTGTACCCATATTGTTTTGTGACATCCGCGTTGCACTGACATCTCAGCTCCCGAAAGTGAAGTGGACCACTTGATCTCTGCCGCACCTTCTGGGAACGCGAGATGTTTGGTGATGGCTTCTCTTCCTTGGAAGAGGGGCATCCCATCAATTCCTCTTTATGGACGATGACGGTGGCGACGCACGAATGCTCCACCAAGCGCGAATGGCATGCGCTCACAACACTTCACATGCGGCGGCGTGTATTGCTACAAATGTACGTGATCATCAGAAGCATACTGTCGACATGTCACGAACTTACATGGCGCGCTGTAGATTACTCGTACTGAAAACCAAATACGGTAAAGTGGATGCCAAAATGTCATATATTGCGCGACGTACTGAGGTTGCACTCTACTCCCACGCGTTCTCCCTTCGCGAATACCGTAACCCCAAGACGCTCAATCGTCGTCTCCACTCGCTTGTCATCAAGCTGCGTATGAACAACCTCGCGGCCCACGAAGAAGCCCTCCTCAGTGACAAAGGTAGTGACGTGACCGTTCCAACATCACTGCGAACACCGAGCAGTGTCGGTGGCAAACGTGCATTTGGCGACTTCGTAGAGCCATGCGTATCTCCTCAAGCATCATCCAAGCGTCTTCGGATGGACCGTCACACCAAGATGCCGCTGCATCAAGACAGTACACTCTTTTTTTACGCCAATCACGATGTACTGCGTCACCTGTGTTCGTTCCTTTCGACGCCTGACCAACTTCGACTTTCCGCAACCAACATCTCCGCTAGTCGTATCGTCCCGCAGTTCATCGCCCACATCAATATCACCGTATCCACCCTCGAGAAACTACAACCATGGTCATGGTCGTCGTTGTTTGATCGATTCGTGTATCTCCAAGTGTTTGAAGTGCACGGGGACCCACAATCCCACTTGCATTTCAATTTTCAAAACGAACTCGCACTCCTACGACGCAATGTCGTATGTCGCCGTCTGCTCATCGCGCTTGCAAAGCAACCGTTGGCTCATTTGCAGTGCATCCGTTGGCACTATGCATTTGTCGACGGCATGAATGACAGCATTACAAATCAGCTAGCGGAATTACTGACCAACTTTCCCCAACTCTCCGAGCTCTCGCTGGTCGGCAATGCGATCTCGGACGATGGTGCGTTGTCGCTCTGTAACGCCATCTCCTCCACCGCTCGGATGAGATCTCTGCACGTGCTCAATCTCGAGCATAATTTCATAGGTGAACGTGGTCAAGTCGGGCTCGAACGTCTGCTCGAGTGTGAGAAACGAGCCAGTTGTGGACTCGTGCCGATTGTCATCCGATTGGAGGGCA
>JAADWU010000065.1:0-22333 GCA_023336255.1 Pythium graminicola
CATCAGTTCGAAGGGGGTCTGGTTCAACCTCCAATTTGAGAAGAGGAAGTCTGTCCAATCTCGCAGAAGGTGTTCAAAATCTTGCCCGTTCGGCGTCCAAGATCTTTGAGAAATTACACAACGAAGCCCTTGATGAACGCCGCCAAGCCAAAGTCGCTGAGCTCATGGAAAAAGATGTCATGGTGCTCAACGAGAATCAACTTGCCAAGATACAACAACGAAGTGCACATCCATTCACCATATCTGTGAACTCGGTCTTTCGACGATGGTGGGATTTTGTTATTGCAGTCTCCACAGCCTATGTCATCATTTCATCGCCGATCAACGTGGGATTCAACGTGCACCCTCGAGGACTTGCCTTTGCCGTGGACGTTATTGTGGATTTACTCTACCTCAGCGAGCTTCCTCTCAATATGTTTACAAGTTATATCGACGAGACCACCGGGGAAGAAGTCAAACCACTCAAGAAAATTCGGCCCAATTATCTGTACGGCTACTTTCTACCGGATGCACTGAGTAGTTTCCCGTCTTCCTTTGTGGGTCGCAACAGTGGTTTGTTCGCGTTGACGAGGACACTCAAGATCACGCGCATTTACAAGCTTTCACGATCAAACTTGTTCAAGAAACTGTCTTCTCGGGTCAGCCGAACGATGAATCCTTCACTGCTACGTATGCTGGAGCTGACACTTATCTTCGGTCTCTCACAGCATTTTATCGCGTGTACGTATTACTACATTTGCCTCACTCAACGGCAGCTCACAAGTTGGCAAGTACCTGCTGAAGTGAAAGACGCACCACTGATTGACCAATACATCCACGCGTTGTATTTTGCGATCATGGTCACCACCGCAAATGACGTCAATCCAACCACAACGATGGAGAAACTATTCACGTCTGTGATGCTGTTTGTGGGTATTGTCATCAATGCCAGCATCATCGGTAGCGCTGCCAACCTCTTGTCGAATTTAGACAAGGCCGAAATTGCGCGAAAGAATCAAATGGATGATATCAACGATTATATGCGCTTCAAGAAAGTGCCACTGACGCTACAAGAAAAAATTCGGCGATACTACGAATATGCATTGAATAGTCGCATTACGGATCCAACCGAGACATTGTTTGCTGAGCTTCCGGATCGCTTGAAACTCTCTCTTCGGCTCAACTTACACGACGAGTTCATTCGCAAAGTACCGCTCTTTCGTGTTTGCTCAAATGTTGGTGTGATTGCCATCATTCAATGTCTTCGACCGGTTGTGGCCATGCCACAAGAAGTTATCATTGCTCAAGGTGAAATGGTACGTACAGATCAACGCGTGTTTACTACTTGGACTCATGACATATATGCATGCCATTATAGGCAAATGAGTTCTACTTCATTAAGAATGGGCGTGTATCGCTCTGCGTACGACTTCCAACGCAAGAAGTACCGCTCGGGAACCTTGGTGAAGGTTCATTCTT
Source organism: Pythium graminicola (assembly GCA_023336255.1). Lineage (NCBI taxonomy): Eukaryota > Oomycota > Peronosporomycetes > Pythiales > Pythiaceae > Pythium > Pythium graminicola. The sequence goes on from JAADWU010000065.1 coordinate 1,459, forward strand.
TGGTGAATCGAGTCTACTCACGGGACAACCACAGCAAGCCGAAGTCAAATCCGAGTCGATCTCCGAGTTGGTCTATTTGACCAAAGACGACTTTCTAGCGATCATAGAGAAATTTCCTACGTTCTACCTCGCCGTACGACGCATCAGTGAAAATCGCATGCAAACAGCGAGCAATGTGCAACGGATGACAAAGATGCAGCGACGACAAAGTAATCCGAACGTCCCCATACTCCAACGAAAACCTACGTTCAAGCGTGTGGCCGAGAGCGTACTTCAGAGTCAAACGTTTCGAAAATCCTTCAAATCGGTAGGGCAATTAATATCCGATAGTCGACGATCAACAATTGGTGCGGCTCCTTTTGCTCCGGGCGGAGGATTTAGCAACTCTCGACTATCACAACGTTTTTCCAACTCACGAAGAGAATCCACAAGTGGTGTGTTCAGCGCCAACTACATGGAGCGAATATCCTTGGGACAAGCTCGACATTTATCAACTCTTCGGTCCCTCAATGGACTTCAGATTGAGAATTCGGCCGATGAGCTACTGTGGGATTAGATTTGCGTTGAGATGAACGGGAGCCCCGGATATTCTCCCAAACCTAGTAGAAGATTCTTGCATGCCGTTGTCTACCTCGAGTTTGTGGTGGGTTGTACTAGTACAAGTCGAGCATTGCAACAAGCGAGTTGGTGCCTTCTGCATCATCTTTTGTCTTTGGGTTCTCGGGACAACAAGGTCGAAAATTCATCATTGAGCGGGAAGTCAGGACCTTGAGTCCACATTTCTAAGTTTGGCACCTGAAACGGCTTCAGGTTCCTCATAGTTGGGGACTGTACATGAACGGTGTACATTCCTCATCTACTTCCGATGTGTTGTCGGATGGATAATGCATACGCCAACATCATCACGCACACCACGACGACAGTACGACACACAAGGAACTGTTGGCTCAAGTGCGTTCTCGCAGATCACCAATGCAATCTTTGATACACTGAAATTGACGAGTAAAGCCTCGAGCTCACGGTCGCTCAACAGCAAAATACATGCCGACACTCACACGTCAAGTTCGCGACGATCGAAGCGTACGTCGGGACGCACTCGAGATAGTGATCTAGCAACCGTTCGTGCCGACAATCACATGTCAACTTCACGCCGATCAATGCGTCGTACATCGGTACACAATGGCGATAGTGAGCTGGCTATGGACTCGTCATGGGCCAGAAGAATCTCGGTTCGAGACCGCAGTAGTGGTCGTACACACACGGACGGTGCTGCCATTGATCTCGCCACTGCTGCGATGATCGCATCGAACCTACACATCGCTTCACACCGTCCCGTCACGCTGGTGTCGACCAAGACCGACGGGTTCTCGAACAGTATTCGAAATCTCAGAGCCATGATCTTGGGCAATGGGCCCGACATAGACATGAACCGCCGACAGGATTCCAAAGCACTCGAAAATGACTATGCCGATGGACTATACAAAAACAACGATGATGCTTTCTACATGGATGATGAAGACGATTTTGATGACGAAGATGATGAGGATCCTGAGACGAGACGAATGCAGATGCTCTTGGCTGCCGAGCAAGATGAACTCGCGTATTTTTCTCAACGTGGTGGAGCATCCGACCAATTTCAAATCAATCGACGATGGGTACTTCATCCGTATGGGAGGGCTCGATCAGCATGGGATTTATTTCTCCTTAGCCTCGTTACGTGTACGTAGGACGAAATCCTCTCGATGTGGTACTGGTATTTAATTCACGTGTGATGCTCTAGGGATGCTTCTCACAACACCATTTGAACTAAGCTTTCGTGAGCTCTCGTTCACTACACGAAGGGTGATTTTATCACTGGATTACTTTCTCGACACGATGTTTGCCATTGATATCGTTCTCAAGTATGAAAAGTAGTATTGTCTGGAAGATATTGATCCCACTAATATGCTCGCTTTGTGTAGTTTTCTCACGGGTGTGGAATTTGATGGTCGATTGCATTTTTCATACCAAACGATTCGCCGTCAATACGTATATGGCTGGCTCGTGATGGATGTGCTTTGGACAATTCCATTTTACGCCTTCACACACACCACGGGAGCCACCATTCCCGACTTTATGTCGATTCAAGATCTCTTTCAATCGAATCTCTATCCCCTCTTACGTGTCTTTCGCCTCGCACGGATCCTAAGTCTAGCCCGAATCCGTCGACGTCTCGAGTTTTCACTGCGTCTTTCATCCAGCTCAAGTAGTCTTGGTGGGTTCGTGTATTCGGTACTCGCGCTTTCTCATTTGTTCAGGTGGGAACTCAATTATGATCAGTGTTGTTGAGTTAGTTGTGTGGACTGAGGTGGTGGAGTGTCTAGCTGTATGTTTGCGTACCTCGCGTTTGGGGACCCAGATCATTTGGCTATTGCGCTCGCCGATCGCACGTTAGAAGATGATTCGATTTACACCAAGTACATTGCATCGTCTTACTGGGCCATGATGACCATTGCGACCGTCGGGTACGGCGACGGTAGGACGCTGTTGATGGAGGTCTCTGTGATCGCGACTAACGATACGTAGTAACGGTCAGGACGAACGCAGGACGATTATTTGCCATCGTTGCCATGGTCATCGGTGGTGGTATTTTCGCGTACGGGATCTCGAATGTTGTCGATCTCATTCAACAACTCTATATTGAAGAAACCGAGTACCGACACAAAATGGATCGTGTCAATACCTTTATGCATGATCGAGCATTACCTCGTAAACTACGAGATGAAATTCGTGCAAATTTCTTTCATTTACACAAAGCCGCTCGTGAAAACAAACGTGAAGACCACACCATTGTACAACAAATGTCACGAACCATGCAATCGCATATTGCCGATCATTTTTGTAGGAGCATGATGCCAAAACGAATGCCTACACTGGCTGGTTGCAATGCCGAGTTTATTCACGAATTGTATCTCGCCATGGAAGTCCAATGTTACCTTCCAGGTGAAAATATTGTGCGTCAAGATGACATTGGCTCGGAGATCTACTTTCTGATGGTTGGGCACGTGCAAGTGTTTGTTGGACACACCAAGATTGCACTGTTTGGTCCGAATACGTGCTTTGGAGAGTTTACAATCCTGAACCCCAAGCGCCCCAAACTCGCAACGATCCAAGCTGTGGACTTTTGTGAGACCCATTGCATTACACGCAGTCAGCTCTTTGATATCGTACTCAAGCATCCGTTTGTGATGCGTTCGACGTTTCAGCTCGTACAACTCAAACACCGCAAAGTCCTCGCAGTGTTGACCGACCAGACTATCAAGACACGCACACTAATTCAGTGTCTCGCTGGTGTTTGGCATGCTGATGGCCTGCAAGCATTGCTTCCACCAGGTGCTTCGATCGAAGACTATCCAGAACTTGAATCATTTGATGTACGTCAAACATCATCAGCAACACACACCACGTCTGGGCGGATGGGAATAATCTCACCGATTCGTCGAAAATCGATCGAGATTGCAGAGTCGATACCGAATTCGAGTAATTTTGCCAACGGATGGACCAGCAGTGATAGCGCATCCACGACAGCTGTACCATTATCACCTACGGAGACCCTTGTGCTTCGAAAATCATCGGTACGCATGCAAGAACCTTCCCTTGGTGAGTCTGTACCTGGTGTTCCCTCAAGCAACAAAAAACGGATGCAACAAAAAGGTCCGGATCAATACCCAGAAGCATACTCACGAACCTCGTCCATGGGTGGTGACCATCGCATTGAGTTGGCGCTGCATCAAATGAACGTCCTCATGAAGCGACAGGAAAGGATTGAGCAGCAGCTTCAACAATTGATCGACACGCGCCAGCGTACTGCCTCCGTTCCGGCAACCCTTTTATCTTCATCGACTTCATCCGCGTCCACCGATTTCCTGCATAATCGAACGTTGGTCACAGACTTTTCGAAATCCACCATGGAGGAATCTCTACTCTAGATGACCATTGTTGATAAATATAGGCTCTATAGTCAAGTGGTGTTATGAATTCTAGTAAAATTGTGGGCTTCAAGCCGTAAACAACGTTGAAAGAGCTTCTTCTTGAGCAATTTCACCACCGACCAAGCGCGAAATCCACTTGCGGGCGTCATCAATATCGATTTTCGAGTTCCGTTGCGGCGAGTACATCGTCACTTTCTTTCCCTTTAGACTGAAAGCAGCCAAGAAGGCTATCGAACAACATAGCAGACTCATTAGTCTCCACGAGGAGGCATAACCTCAGCAAGTTACGTACGTGCACCAGACGTCCCCAGAGACTGCGAAAACTGCGTTTCCCACTTGGTCCGCTGAGCCACAGGCAACGTAGCCAGGTCCAGCCAACAGAACGTCAGTGGATCACGCGCAAACTCGGAAGCAAGCTTTTCAAGTACAGAAAATTGATCTAAAAGCACAGCACGATCAGTTTCTCGTGAGTTGACGACACAAAAACCAAGCACAAATTTACCTCGAATGTTACTTCCATACTCTGTCTCATTGGGAAAGAAGAGCAGGAGTCGTCGTCCACGGGCTGTGAGGTAGAGTGGATTGAACGCAAACAACGACGGTGCAAAGACGCGTGCAAGCTGTTCATGGGGACTCGTCCGCGGCTGCAAAACAATATCAATGTCGATGGTCCATCAAACACTAGATCATGAGATCGTACCTTGTCTTGTTGTGTCTTCTGTTGTTGCTGCTGCGTGCCAGGACTGTCACTCGACGTTCTATCCGATTGCATGTACGTTGGTAGTACAATCATAACCCACACGACGATCCCAATGATCACAAGTGTGGAGACCGAGAAGGGGAACGGCGACAATCTACAAGAATCTATTGTCAGTGATGACATACACGAGCGATTAGCCCCCTCGTACGTGTGCTGCTGGTAATAGTGTCGGTGTTGTTGCTGATGCCATTGTTGTTGATGCCATTGCCATTGTTGCTGATTGTATCGTTGTCCATAGCCTTGATGTGGCGATGGATCAAACTGTCCACTCGTGAGCTGATCATACGCCGCTCCAATACGCATAAACTGCTTTTCTGCCTCTGGATTTCCTGGATTCTGTCCACATACGGTCAGCAAGTTCATAAAGAAACCGAGTTATTAGGACAAAACCTACTTTGTCTGGATGCCATTTCAATGCGAGCGCACGATATGCGCGTTTGATCTCGCTCTCGGATGCGCCACGGCTCACCCCCAATACTTTATGTGGATCTTCGTGAAACGCCCATGACGTCCCCACTAATATCAACGCCACAACAAGCATCACACGCCAGCGCCGCATAGTCCCCATGTTGTGTTGATGATGAGCAATCGGTTCCAGTCTGGAACATCCCAGAAAAAACCGTTCTAATATTCATTTACACAGGTTTATATTTGTATCATATTACACATAACATTAAATATAAGAGGTTTCATTCGAAATACTGTCCTTGCCGCGCAATTCGAATAGTACCGGCGATGGACCTGGCGGCCTCCACGACGCAATCGGCCGCGGAGAGCGAAGACGATTTGCTTCGTTTACAACAGACACATCAACGTATGCATCAAGCAGATGTAGGGGGTTCCACGGCGTTTAGTGCGTCCAGTGTCGACCAATTTCTCCGTGATAATGGGTTCCAACTGGATGATCCCGACGATATTTTGTCATCGAGTGACCATAGGAACTCACCATCCCCACCACGGGACGACGACGCTGCCGCAGCCGTCGAAGGATTACTTCGACCGGAAGCCCTCATGCGTCGCCCTACGCGTGACGACGACATTCTTTCGAGCTCTGGGAGTGGTGAACTCCGCGACGATGGTCCGACGGCAGGGGAAGAAGGTGATGTTCCACCACCGCGTTTCATTCTACTCGACGATGAAGAGTTAATGTCCATGTCTCATGAACCACCATCGTCTGTAGAACCATCGTCGTCCTCGATCGCCCAGGACCACGAGTGGAGATCGCGTTTACCGACCAGCTCCTTTGACCGGTCACTGGTACTGGGGGGATCTGGACTCTCAGCGCTCAGTGAGGAAAGCCAGGGGTCATCAACGAACGTAGCACCGCCACCGCGTGTCGCACGGCATCGTCGATTGCCCCCGCATTCTCTACCCCTTCAGACAACCGAGGTTCCCAAGACTGGTCCCCGTGCGAGTCTCATTGAGCGTCTGGTTGCGTCATCCTCATCGTCGTCCTCGGCATCGTACGCATCGTCACCACGGGAATTATCGTCATCATCGTCAAGCAAAGCACCACAAGTAACAGCCACGAAGCGGTCTCAGGACGAAGAGTTGAGTGATGCGTTGGGGGTGGGATCGTCAGGGACTCTTCAGAACTCTCGGACGACACTCAGCTCGCGGCCACGTCTGGAGCCGCGACGTCTAGTGCCACATGATAACGAAGAACAGAAAGATGCCACCGATGGAGTAACACCCGATCGAGCGGCCGCGAATCCGTGGATGCGATCAGAACATTCGAACGATCGTAGTACTGGTCGTGGAGTTCAAAATATAGAGTGGACCGACTTGAATATCCTCCTTCGCAAGAATGGTCTCCCGACGTTGACGCTTCGAGAAGTCACACACAACGAAACTATGCCTGATCAACCATCAATGTTCAATCTCGTCCAAGATTTCATCTTGCAACTCGGACAGAAGAACGAAGTAAGCAATCTTGCGGTTTGCTTGGCTCCAAAAGGTTTGGTCTCACACTTTTTTGTTTTCAGGCCATCCAAGATCTTGTAATCAAGTCTAATCGAACGTACAAAGGACAAAACAAAGCCGAGAGTAACGTTGTGTCGCTTGAGAAGAAGAATGACGACTTGCAGAAATCTCTTGATAGCGCTCAGAACGAGATCAAACGTCTTCAGGTGCGTTCTGTCTCTTTTACAGGTAGAATGTCAAAGCACTGACTCATCTAACTTCCTAGAAAGAGGTAGAGCGTCAAAAAGATGAGGTTGAAAAGCAGACCAAATCTCTGAAAGCGTCGAACTTGAAGCTTCAGCAACAACTCAAGGTCAGTGAGCATCGGGTCAAGGCCAAGGAAGTTCTGGTGGAGCGGATGCAAAAGAAAATTCAACAGCAAGTGGACAAAGAGAGCCTGAACAAGACGAGAGATCGGAAGATCTTCAAGCAATTGCAGCAACGTGACCCTCGCAAAGCCAATCCGAAGGACAATCAGTCGCTTGAGTGTATTAGTATTTACGAGACCCAGCGAGAGCAAATGCAGGAAGAGATCGAGCACTTGAGGGCTCAAGTCGCCGCACTAAATGGTGAGCTACGAGACAAGGAGAACACGTTATCGCGGCGCTCGTCGTTTAGCCAGGCTTCTGGCATCTGGAGTGACTCCGTGTCTGAGACCCGTCAGTCTAAGTTCGATCCATCCGACGATATGCTCATGCGTCTCGAAGCAGCACGACGAGAACAAGAACAGGCGGCAGCCAAGCTGCGCCAGCGTGAGGCCGTCATGGTTAAGAAAATCAGTGCAATTGAGGAGGAGTTGCTGGCAGCACGTGAGACGATTGCCGAGCTCAAAGACGAGAACACTAATTTGACGCTTGAGGCGGAATCCCGACCAAGCATTCGTGATTATCGTCTGTCCCAGCGTCGCATCCATCAACTGGAGCGCCAATTGTCAGAACAGAAACTTGCACTGGAAGAGGCAAACGACATCAACGAGCTTCGACGATTCATGGGGACGACCGAGCTTATTGAGCGCGATCGCTTGAACCACCGACTTCAACTAAACCGGTTGAGCACTCTTCCTAAGGAAACGCTCCTTGAAGTGGTCAAAGAAGTTTGCAGGGTACTCAACTTGACCGACATCACTTTGATCACGCCGAGCTTGCACAAGTTGTGTAACGTGGTTGCCGCGGTTCCCCGCATGGAGAAGTTCATTCGGAACGTGTGTGGCTTCGTCTACTTAAATGCTGGAGACAACGACAACCAACAAGAAGAAGCTCGATTTGAGCTTGAACAGGTTATTCCAACGCTGCAACAGTGGATGACGGAGCGCAAAAAGCTGTTTGAACTCGAGGTTTGTTGGCTATCGTGCACTTGAACGGATTCTCCGATGAGATAAATCGATCACGTTGTGCGTAGGGTTTCAAGACTGCCGTCATCACAGAGCTATGCAAGCGCACAGTGCAACCATCGCTCTTGAACCAACTCTCACCGCCGGGAGGCAGTGATTCCTCTACTCAACTATCTAGCCTCCCTCGTGCTGTACATATGATTGCTGAGCTTGTGGAACTGGAAAAGAGTGTCATTCACCACAAAGAAATCTACACACAAGCTGCTGAAGAGCTGGAGGTGGGTCCAAATCGTGCTACTCGTGCGATGAAAGCAATTTTAATATTTTTGCAACGTGCAGCGACGACCGAGTGTGCTTGTCAACCAAATCGTGCGCCACTTTTCCCATGTCTTCAACGTAAAGCAAGTCGATGGTGTTTTGCCACGAATCAACGTGCGTATTCTTGTCCCATGAAAGTTGCTTACACTCATACCAACCCTGATGCTGTGTCACTAGGAGATCTACCTGTTCGTCAACGAAATGGAGAACTTCCTGAAAGCTGTCCGCTCACTTCTCGTATTGAGTGCGTATTTCACAATGATGGAGCGAGAGCACATTGCTGACTATGTCGTCGTGTCATTTGAATGCAGAACCGAATGCATCACCGGTGATGTGTATTGACGCCATTCGATCGTTGGTAGAGGGAGACAAATCAACCGCTCAGCAACGAGACCACGATGAACCAGAAGATGCACCGAACTATGTCGTTCAAAAATCGGCAAGAGGACGAGTTGATGTTGCTAGTGGGGGTGTCGAAGGCGTACGACAAGTGCGTGAAATGTCTGTGCTTATTCGCGACCTGAAAAAAGAGCTCGGTGCTGCTACGATGCACGAAATTCTGCCGCGTACACGACGTTTGATGGAGCTATTGAGTCTGTCAATTCACCAAGGTCAAGAGGGTGGAGACTATTGATGGTCGTCAAACCGAGGTAAAGCAATGGACTGGATTGATGTTGTTTGTTATCGCAGTGTTTCTGCATTCCTGTGGAGAAAGCCAGTTTTCATGCCCGGTCCGCAACGTCATGGATACAATACATTCCGACTCTGGGACTCTTTGGTGTTTCCATCATCTCGAACGTAAACTCGTGCTCGCTGGAGCTTGGTGAGGTAGACTCCAGGTTTGTAGAATCTCTTTGGGATCTGCTTCCGTGTTGTGAGCTAATGGTACGCTTTCGTCGACGACCAGGTCGGAAGACAACGTAGAGCACCAACTGTGCCACGCACAAGCACGTGTTGGCGATGGTCGGGCCAACAATGAAGAAATCGTCCATGAGGGCACCGTAAACAGTCCACGTCGCGTTACTGATCGTGCCGACAAGCACCATGCCAATGGGAATCGAAATCGCATTCCTGGTAGTGACGACAACGCGAATGGTCGCAAATGGTGACGCATAGAGTGCAAGGCCACACGCGATCGCGAGGAAACCGATGATCTGGACAACATGATGAACCTCTTGAAAGCGTGGCCCAAAGAACGTGTAGCATGTGGTGGCAATGTTGAAGAGCAAGGTGACACCAATGAGCTGGGCAACCTGACAACGCTGTTTGCTGTCCGAGCTGTAGAAGAAAATGGCCAGAAATGCAATGCTCAACATATTTCCGATCGCATACGTCGCAAAGAGGGGAAAGTATGCATCCGTGAGATAGCCATAGAGCATCCTGTAGAGGGAGAAGAAGGCTTGGTGAGCATTCAATTCCCCTGGCTCTACTCCAGCATTATCTTACCAAATGTGGTTGTAGGCCCATTGCACAACAATCGGCAGTACGGGCATATGACCCGTGCACTTGTACTTGAAGATACGTGCCATGGTCGGTGCTGGGCTCATGCACATGTAAAGCGCCGTGAAAGAAGCGATCACATTGACGACTGCAAGTGTCGTATCGGACGTCATGCTATTGCTGCTGAGTGTTGTTCAAGCCGGAATGGATTGTGAAGCTATCGGACCATATCCGTTGCAGATCGAGAGAGAAGCAAGCGACCGATTCGGCCAAGAGAACCCGTGTCCGTTGAAGTGATCCTTCGGTTTCGAGCGACTCAACGCGCCAAGCGGTAAGGGTGAGGTGAGCGATTACGTTAGAAGTGAGTGGAATCCACCATTCACAAGTGACTGTTCACGTTGATTCTATTTTTCAGGCGTGAAGAAGATCAGGTTCTCTATCTCATGTCCATAGTACGTTTGTGTGGTCTCATTCATTGACTTCATACTTAGTTCTGATAAATATGATTTTTTTCTCTAGACTTTTCCAGAAGTCGGTGGTGCTACGTACGTGTGGTGGCGAGGGGTACGCACTTCAACGTACGTATCTTCTGCCTCCATTGGAATGTTCGGCAACACTCGTGGACCGTCCGTCTTCACAACGTGGGGTTGCTCCAATTGCGGCGTATCCACAACAATTTCGATTGCCCCGCCAATCACATGAGTCGGAGCCACAGCCACAGACCCGGGCTTTTGGCGCTTGGGATGGAAGATAAAGTACAGCACAAATTGCACGCTACCAATGCAGACATTCACAGCACAAGGTATCACCAGCATTGGGTCATGGATGAGCACACCATAGACGACCCACAATGCGTTGTTAAGCATACCCACGACGACCATGGCGAATGGAATGGATTCGGATGATCGCGTCGAGATGACGTGCTTGATGGTGGCAAATGGTGACGAGTAGAGCACCACGCTCGAACAAATCGCACAGATCCCGACGATAAGCTTGACATCAGCAAGTTGTTGCTGCAATTTGCCAGTCTTGCCCAGTACAGCGTACACCGTAACCGCTGCATTGATCAAAAGTGTCAGCATGCATGCTTGTCGTGCAATCTTCTTGGCGGTCGTGTAACGATAGAAGACAGCAATGAAGATCACACTGGTCACGTCGCCGACGATATACGTCACCATCAATGGGAAGACATTGTTGGTGACATAGCCATACATGAGCCTACAACACAAGACAAATACCAGGTAAGTGAGCTGACAGCAACATTTTCATCATGATGGTAAACGTACCAAATGTGATTGCATCCCCATAGGGCAACAAGTGGCACGATCGATGCAGTGCCCGTGGATTTCAATTTGTGCACACGGTACATACCAGTGCTTGGACTCAAGCACATGTACAATGCCGACAACGACGCCAACACCTTGATCACCGTCACAAAGAGATCCCCCATGTTGATCAAGTCGTTCAGATGCGTTCGAGCACTCGGGGCGTTGATAGAGGTTTCGAAAATGGCTCGGATTTGAGTGGTCCCGAGAATCTAGCCGTGGAGCTGACGTTGTCCAGCGGTTGGACAACGCCAGCTCACCTCAAGGCTGTCCGACGGGAGTCGCCTGTCTATTGCATCTAATTCTCTAGCGACCTGAGGCAACTGAATGCATTGGTAGAGAAGGGGAAGTTGAACCTGTGCGCACAAGATAGAAACTCCTGTATGGAACCAAGTCTCTTGATTGGTTGGGTGTCCGCCCTTTCTTACTAGTGATTGGATGGCCCAAAAAGGCAAGTTGCCTTTTTACGGCCAGTGCATCTGCCACGATGAAACGGATGAAGGCGATTCCTAATGACCATGACCGATGTCGCTTCGACGTGGTTCGTCGGCGAAACACCTCCACTCGCCCATGGATCGGTGGGTGCGACGATGGGGTCGTTATGGCGATGCTTCAGCGGTTGATAACGGGCACGGCAAGCACACCAGACGTAGATCTGTCCATGCGATGGTGGATGGTCAGTATGTGATTGGGAGATGGCCTGAGATCCGTATGCCAGGTTTCAAGTTGCGTCGTGACTGGCAGGAGTGTGTGTGATTCACATTGTGAAGTCAAGAACGTTGGGGTGATGGGTTGGGTGGATAGCCTCTGCGAATGCGTCATTCACATGTGACCTTTCGATGCACTGTGGTGCCGTCGAATCGCTTCAGAAAGGGGCATTGAATCCAGACCAAAAAAGATGTGGAAGATGATGGCGTACGCTGCTGTCGCAAGCTGGATCACCATGAGCGCAATCCATGGTGCGTATTATGTGGACGACACCACCAAGTCCTCGTTTGTCGTCTCCGAGACAGCGAGGGAGTTTGTGCTCACGACTGTGATTGATGCCGAGATCAATGCAACACGCAAGTATATCGAGTTGCTTCATACCAAGGCAGCACTATTGGAACGCATGATCGAGATCGAACAAGCCAATGTCAACGCAACGTTTATAGAGGAAGCGAAAAGTTCCAAGCCATGGCACCACCAAATGTCCAAGCCGTCGAACGAACGATTCGATGTTTGGCTCACGCCCCAAGGCGCGTGGTATTCACCACCGGCGGTGCCCGGGTCCTCGACCAATGAGTTTCTTCATGTTGAGCTTCTCTCGTTTCGCTCCCATGGAGCTCCAGGCGGGAAACGACACAATCATGCGAGCCGCTCAAAGCTCCATGATCCAACTGCCCCCATTGTCCAATTCTTAATGATGCTCGACAAGCAATCAGGAATGCTCGAGCTGTTTCATCCGATGACCAAGGTACTGCTATGGCAGCAGGCACTGGAGATCTCAGCACCAATCACTCGTGTCTACTTTCACTCGGATCGCGCGTCACATCTCGTTCTCGCTACCGAAAACAATCGTCTTTTGGTCTACAAGATGCGAGTATTTCATGGTCGACGCCTTGCTGCGGGAGACTATCGTCGCCAGAGCGGAAAGGAGACGATGACATGCAATGCCCGAGTCAGTCTACCACTTACAGAAAACGACTCAATCGTAGGGACATGCCCTTCAATCAATCCCTTCTCGACCATCCCTACGCATCGGACAAATGCTCCGTTTGGTCTTCACACCCATTTCGAGATTGAATTTGACTTTGCCAGGACGTATCCTGGGAACCTGTCGCAATTCGCGATGACAGCCTCGTACCATTCTCTCGTCGTGTTGACAAGCAGTGATGACGGTCAAATTGCCTTCTTTGATGCTCATAATGGCTCATTCGTTGGTGATCTTGAGACAAATCTTGGTCGTATCACTCATTTCCAGCCCCTGTCATCCGGTGTCGTGGCCCTCGCTGTCAACAACCGAATCCACTTTGTTGACGCCATAGATCGCCGTCTCCTTGACCTCACTTGTGAAGGTTCACGTCACATTATTACAAGCCTCGAGCGTGATGTTTGGCGTCATACGATCCTCTATGCTGGTACGAGCGGTGGTCAAGGACTTGCGTTCCGCATCAATCGCTATGGTTCGATCAAACGCGATGATGGACAAGTACCCCTTAATGCGGATGCCATGGATCCTTCTGATAACAGTGATTTCGGGTTTCCGACGTGTACACTAACAGCTTTATTACAGCCACGCGCTCGATACTTTAGTAAGACAATGAACAAGACACCGGTGCAGCCAGCGATCGTCACGACCTTGCCTGGCCACGTATTGCTCTCGACAGGTGACGGTCATCTCGTTCTTTACGACACCGCTTCCCGTCCAGGCTTCCCAGTGTATCTCACCGAAAAGACACTTGCATCAACTTTTCAAAATGTATCCACAATCGTCTCAGGCGCATACGCAGGAAAAGATCTACATGCCCCAAGCGCTGCCGTTACCATTGTGATTCACGAGTACAATCCCGATTTGTGTGTACGTGTGGAGCTTTTTGCTTCCCGTCTCCCGTCGGTTTCCTCGGGTATCGACATTGGTTGGCTCCGTGCACCCATCATGCTGTTATGTGCCTTTGGTGTCATGTTTTGGCAACAAAATCGCTTTCGTCAACCAACGCCATCGCTCGCCGACTTTGATTTACCTGGTGTAGCTCGCCATCGTAGACAGTACGGACGTTCTGGGCATTCGGATTGGTCAAGACCAGCCAATCATCGAGCATTTAGTGGCAGATAGAAATCGTAGAAACGAAAGAAATGAATTTGTTCACAAGCTCATCCACAACGAGAAAAACACGGTGCAACCATAATGGATCTCTTGGGTGGTGAACTTGGCACAGGCATCAACATGTTTGTTGGTGGTCTCGTGGTTGTACATGTGCTTGTGTTGGTACGTATCTGTGACGTGTGTTGTAGCGATGAACTATCAAATCTAATGCTGTGGGGTATAATAGCTCTACTGGATCGCACAGTTCATTGTGGCCGACTCGCGCAAGACTTCGGCCAAGAAGCATCAGTAAAGACAGAAACAAACTACGGTTGACTAATGGCCAAACAACACGATCTGTTTTATCACACGTATCGTATGAAATGTATACAAGATGTGCATTGTGATGCTAATCTTTGAAGAAAATACGCGCACCATTGAGCGACCAATCAAGTAAATCAAACTCACGTTTGTTGAGTTCGATGCGTTTGGCTGTGAGTTGCAAGCCATGGACTTCTTCTTCATCGTCAATCAGCTCCGCCGTTGTTTCTTGTTGATTACGCGCTGCTTGCTCTTTCTTTCGTGCATCGCGCTCGGCTTGTTTTTGCTATAACCAGAGAATTGTTAGCATTGCTACAATGCGGTACCATATCATTGCGGACGTACATTGTAAATGGCTTCTTCTTCCGCATATTTGCGCGAAACTTCTTCAAACCAATGTAATGCGTCAAACGTCTAATCAACAAGACAAGTAATTGTCAGTCACTACAATCGCATCATCCCGAGACACAATGATTCAACATACCTCTCCTTGGTTCAGCATAGAGAGAATGTATGCCACACCAATGGCAAATCCATCGTCTGTAAAGTACGATTCCCGACGACGAGTGTTCTTGTACATGAGATCTTTGGCTTGAACCATGGTTTCCACAAAGTTGATCGTGAGCGCTGGCAAGATCAACGCAAAGTTGACTAAATGCTTCTGTCCTTCCCCACCGGTCACATCTTGAAACACTTTGACAAGTACTTTGAAGTAGTCATTGTTTTCCGAAAAGTTCTTGGACAAGTTTGAAATGACCGAGTCCAAGTTTCGCGCGGCAATAAGTGTCTCCCGCGATAAATTGGCTCCGACAATCTTCGGTTCGAGAATGGCGTTGGTTTCTTCATTACGCACTTCTTCGACACCTTCGCCTGCATATGCTTCAAACTTGAAGTGGGTGTGATTGAGGTCGGGAACGAACTTGATAGCGTTGCTACAGTAGTTCATACCGGCGGAGCGTACCATCCGGACATAACCTAGAGCATTTCCAATCTCAGTAATCAGGATTCGGAACTGGTCCAGGAACGTCTTGCCCGAGTCCGAGACACCCAACTTTCGAATATCTTTGTTGAACTGGAATGCATGATCGTATGGATACTTGTTGTCGACTTCCTTGTCGTCGCGATGTTTCTTGTACCAACGCTTCTCACGCTGTAAGTAACTCTTGATGTATTCATCAAAGAGGAACTGGGAGAAGACATCAAACTTTCGTGTGAGGAACTGATACGTGAAGTTGACGGTAGTGTTCATGATACCCATGCCGTGAGTACGAATTGAGCTGGCAATCGAATGAATATTGATCGAGTTGAGGTGGCGAGAACCCTTGTCGCTGCGTCGTTCGAGGAAAAATTGCTGGTTCAAATTGTAGTTATATCTGGAGACGAAGATCTGGATGTTGCGCATGATTTGCAAGATATCGAGACCTTGGTCCAGCGAGCCCATCGGTAAATGATTATCAGCAAGGCTGAGTCCATACTTGTCGTTGGCCAAGTTCCGCATTTCACCATATGTCTTCCAATCATGTAATGCCACAGTCGTCAGGTTGTAGAAGGTGTTTTCGAGGTAATGCGTGACACGGTCTCTCAAGTCGAGCATTTTGCCGTATAGACGAATAGGGCGTAAATCCAAGTAGCGATGAAGCACTTTGAAGTCTGCGCTCTTTGGATTCGGAGCATCCATGTGATCGAGATGCACAGAATGAATGTGAAGACGGAGATCATTCTCAACATCCTTACACAGGTTGTCCACAATCTCTTCTTCCATGACGTTGTCGATAAACTCCGAAAACGCCTTGATATAACCGTCGTTGTTTTCTTCATGCTGTGCACCGCGCATCAGGCGAACTGCATCCAGGAAACCACTTACAATGTACTGGATTTGATTGCAGTGCTCCGGTTGACCGTACAAATCTTGTATGAAGGGATGCAAAAGCTCACGACTCCAATAAAAGAACGAACAATCACACGCGTTGCGAATACGGCGCTGAAAATCACTCAGCAAACGCATCTTCCAAATCAATTTGATCGGTTCTTCCGCGTCCTTCAACTCCACAAAGCCTCCTCCACCTTCACCATTGACCGAACTCGCCGTTCCGTCGGGGGAAATCAAGGCGATCTGTGTAGCAAGATCCAGGATAGTCAATCGGGTGTACGAGAACGACTCGCCCGAGTGGAGAATCTCTTCGATAACCGTCACAGCTGCGAGAACGTCGAGTTTTGTATCATCAAACCGTTTACTTGCTTCCAAGCGCGCTTTCACAGGGCGGAAGTAGGAAAACAGTGAATGGGCGACTTGTCGAAGCACCAGTGAGCAGCTTTCCGCGAGAATGGGGTTCTTTCGAGCAAACATAAACTCCACTGCCTTGAGGATTTCGATACATGTGTAGAGTGGGCGTACAACACGCTTTGGCATCGGAATCCCAAGAGAAAGGTGGAGATTAACGAGGGTGTGCATCATAGTTTGCACTCTCTTGGCCAAGATGAGACCCTTGATAATCAGGTTGCCGCGAATACTCAAAGTCCTTGACGGGTCACCCATCCCTCGTGTTGTCGGCTGAAAGAACGACTCCATTCGAACGAGCCAAGCGC
This sequence comes from Pythium graminicola, assembly GCA_023336255.1. NCBI lineage: Eukaryota > Oomycota > Peronosporomycetes > Pythiales > Pythiaceae > Pythium > Pythium graminicola. The sequence goes on from JAADWU010000065.1 coordinate 18,257, forward strand.
TCAAATCCAACTTCGCGGCAGCAACACTCTCCGGAAATGCTTGGTCGAGTGTATACAGGTATTCCCGACGAAACTGGATAATATCGGCTGGTTGGAGCTTCTTTGAGTTCATCGGTGCATATTTCAGCAAAAAGTCGGGCATAAACCACGAAATCTTGCCACAAATTGTCACTGCAGGAGTCCTGAGTTGGGACTCCCAGAGCCGAGTGTACAGAATTGGGTCGGCAGGGATATTAGGCGGTAAGAGCCGGCGCAGTAGCACGTATAGACCAGCAGTACCAACCAGATTGTCACGTTCGTACGTTTCCGTGGGTGTGTTGATGGCGTTCTCAGCTTGGCTTAGGCGTGCGCTGATGCAATGCAAAAACTCCTCAATGAAGACTCGGTTCGACCGGATATCGATACGGGACTCGAGATCACTACTTGCCCGTTCACTGAGACCGTCTTCGCTTTGATCGTCTTCCTCACCGAGGTCTCCAGACCCAAATGCTTCAAAGTCTTGCTCAATACATGTCTGAAAAACCTGTGCGCTCATGATTGTTTGATCGAGACTTACGAGCAGTCGCTCAAATTGCTTGACTTTCTCAACCGTGACATTGTATCGTGCAGGATCGGCACGGACGTACTGCATCATGCGCTTGTATTTGTCCCACGAAGTCACAATGTGTGGGTTGTCGATGACGATTGCATCAATCGTGATCATCACTTCCAATAAACTGGCCAATGCATCAAATACAGGGTGCAAATGCACCAATTTGAACGTTGACTTCCAGAGCTTTTGAAAGCTCTGATAGAGACTCGCGAGTTGATGCAGCATATTGATCGTGATAGCATTGCAACGATCCACAAAGTTCGAGATATCTTGAAAGAAGGTCAACATGCGACCAATAAACACTTCATCCTCGCCAGGCTTTGGTTCCCGTTCGTCGCCGGTATACGAATGACCAAACATGATCAATGCCGGGTAAAAATTATCTTCAACAGTGACTTTCAGCTCCGAGATTTCATCGCAAAGTACTGCAAACACCGTAAGCACTTTGTTGAATAATTCATTGTCGGTCCGAATCAGATCTTGCACGTCCACACGTTCTGCCGGGTGCAGGAACAATTGAACTGGATCTGCCTGTAGCCGATCACGCGAGATATGAGTCCTCCCATCCTCCTATTTAGTGCAAGAGCCCACTCACCCAATATCCCCACACTTCCGACATGGCCGCCGTGATCGCATCTTCAATTTCTTTGAGCTTGGACTGTGCCACACCAATGACAATACTCAATATGAGATCATTTGTCCAAACGTTCGTGTCCATAGGAGTAATCGTACCGTATGCTCGTTGATGATGGCCATGCCACGCTCCAATTGTTCACGAATCGGTTGTTCTACACATCCGCAGTTCCTTCGTTTAGTCTCACTTCGCTCCCAACTCCCAACCACACCTACCTTGCGCATCAAACTCTTGAAATGGACTTCCAAACTCATCTTCTGGTAAATTCCAATGCTCCGTGATTGTTGACAATGCAACGCTTTCTTTTCGTGGTTTGGTGGCCCCAAAATTCGAGACAAACGATGAATTTCGAGCACGATTGGATCCACGACCCGATTGAGACATTCGTAATGACCCACGTGAATCCGAGCGATTACGGTTATGGTTTTTTGGACCACCACTCAAGGTCGTGAGGCGCAAGTCCCGGGCCGAGATATCCGAGGCGCGCGAGTCAGCACGCCCCATGTCAAATCGCGTCGAATCAGCCCATGACGCTTTCGAGTCGAATCGTGGACGATGTGGCTGTGCGCGACGGTTTGATGGTGACGACAAGACGCTCGATGCATCGGATATGTCGTTCGCGTGGGGACGGGGCTCGTCGTGGCCGTTTGGCGCATCTGTGGAGCGCCGCGCTTGCGCGGATCGCGAGGCCTCATTCGCGCTCGAACGTTCGGCTGCATCCTGGGGTATTTCCTTGGCCTCCGTGGCCGCAGGGGCCTCTGGCGGCGGTGATTGCTTGGACTTCTTGGCCATCGTCGAGGATACCAATACGCTCTCTGTCGTTCTTTACAAGGCCGCGACAAGCGGGTTTCCGAGCGTCATCCGGGTTTGTGTCCTACGGGTTCCAAAACCCAAATTGAAGTGAAAACGTAACCTAGTCACTGCAACGAGGGAATGTATGGAAAGGGTACATATGTAACATACTGATATAGAAACAACTCCCTATGGTTTGTACTTGTCCTTGATGAGCTTGGCAATGGTGGAGAGTTGAATGTTGTTGGTGCCACCATAGATCGAACCGATTTTGGCATCACGATAGAATTTCTCGGCTGCCAAGTCACGTGTAAAGCCCACACCACCGAGCCACTCGATACACTTGGACGCCGTCCGCTCAGCAGCACGAGACGCTTGGAGTTTGGCCATCGAGGCTTGATGCATGAGCCCAGCAGCGGGAGTCCCGGCGTCCTTGGAACGTGCGGCATTGTACACAAGCAACCGTGCCATCTCAAGGTCGAGTGCCGCTTCGGCTTGTTGGTGCTGCATGGCCTGGAAGTCACCGATGGCGCGTCCGAATTGGTGACGTTCGTATAGGTATGGAATTGTTTGGTCGAATGCACCTTGGGCGAGACCCAGCATCTGCGACGCAATGCCAATGCGGCTCTCATTGAGCTGACTCATAGCAATCAAGTAGCCCTTGCCGACCTACGACGAGCTAGGTTAGATATGGTGAAACGAAGGTACCGTCTGCATCACGACATACCTCTCCGAGGACATGTCCCTTTTTGACCTTGACATTGTTGAGGTTCACCGTGCACGTGGAAGAGGCACGGATACCAAGCTTATCTTCTGGTGGGCAAATCTCCACACCTTCGTCTTCACGATCCACTAGGAACCCCGTGATCCCCCGGTATCCCAGCGAGGGATCGACGGTCGCAAGCACGACAAACACACCAGCGTACTCAGCGTTCGAGATCCACATCTTGGAACCATTGAGCGTGTAGTAGCTACCATCGGCAGACACATCCGCACGAGTTCGAAGAGCAAACGCATCACTACCCGAACCAGCTTCACTCAAGCAAAAGCTGCCAACCTACGTTCGAATCGGTAATTCAGTCAATATCGTTCACACACAAGCGGATAACCTTCAGAATGTACCATGTTGCTACTCAATCGCGGAAGATATTCGTTCTTCTGCTCCTCAGTGGCATACAACTGACAAGAACGTCAACTTCGGTCTCCAATATAACATCATCCCAGTTTTTCGTACCTCAATGATGGTGTTTACCACAGTGTTTTGTAAGTTCACAAGTAAACCCACAGATGGTTCAACCTTGGAAATCTCTTCAATGGCAAGAACCAAGCTCATGAATGATGCCTCACTGCCGCCGTAGTCCATCGGAACTTCCACGGACATGAGCTGCACCACAACATTGAGAGTGAGTTAGCCTATCACTTCATCGATAAAAAACGATCACAACATACGCCATTCTCGAACAAACCATCCAACACGGCACGATCGAGGGTTCCCGTTCTATCCATCTCCCTCACGCGCGGCTGGATGACGTCCGCCGCGAATTTCGCCACTGACATCACATCAAGTAGTCCATCAGATCTCTCACACGCTACACACCAACTCAGTGCACGTACCCGTGTCCTTGAACATCGTTTCCTCCTCCGTGAGTGTCGTCACAGGGCCAGGGGTCACACCGTATGAATTTTCCTCAAACGCAACTGCCTGGGAGCTCTTCATGCGAGCACCAACAACTCGTGGCTGCGGGAGACGGACCATCGCGCGCGTCGCCAAACGTCGACCGATCGTCATCGCCATGGTCTCTCTCTCTTTCTTGTTGGCCGGGGCTGTGCGGTGTGTTTGTTAAAATGGATTGTGAGCAGAATCACCCAACACGCACGCAGTCGGCATGGTGTTGCAGTTGACGAAAGCGACGGGTTCGTCGACGGGAGAACCGAGCGGAAGGCTTGTTTAATGGGAACTCAGGCAGGTCCAGCCAATCAGAGCACATCTAGAGATCGTCACCACGTTCGCTTGTGGGACCCGTGCGGTCGTTCCATCGGTTATAACAGAACGAACGCC
>JAADWU010000066.1:0-22315 GCA_023336255.1 Pythium graminicola
ATTGTCAGCGTCTTGAGGACGACTTGGTCGCACTGGAGGGTCTCGACAATGCCCACGAGCTCATGCATGTGACGCTTGAGTTCTTCGTTGATGGTTTGCTGTGTTTCTGTGCGCTGCTCGCACGCAGTTGTAGAGGTCTCGATATCCTCGCGTAGAGTGTCGATGGCGTTGGACTGAGCGTCAAACAACTTGGTGATTTCGCTCAAGCACGCTTTGGTATCGATTGCTTGCACGAATTCCTCTCGGGAACGACTCCATTGTGTCGTAAAGTTGCGTTCGGCTGTACGCAACTGCTTTTCCAATCGCTGGAGCTTGCGGTCTAGTGCGTCCTGTGGATTTTGGCACCATTTCAACACTCGGTCCCTCGCATTTCATCATACAACCACGTACGAGTTTCGTCTCATCCACTCGAAGCACAGCTGTCCCAATCTCCTTGGTTAAAAGCGCTTTCGTGTCGTCGAGGAGCTGTGTCCGCATCGTCTCGAGCTCGTTGTGCCACTGTCGATTGATCTTCTCCACTTGGTCCATCCACACACACTCGAGTTCCTCCCGTTGCCCTGCGACTCGTGTTTCCACGTCCGCATACACTTGTTCCCGCATCTTCCCTTCGCTACCACGTAGTTTATGCTGGAATTCAATTGTAATCGCACTCCGCATCGTCTCGAGTTGTTGTTCAACTGCCTTCAGCTGGTCATTTTGTGTCGCCTCTAGCGCCATCAAGCGGTCATTGAACGCCTGAAACTGCTTCTGCTGACTCGAACCAAGCACCACAAGTCGTTGTATGGCATTTACGACGGTTTGTTGGATATTTTTCCATTCGCGTTCGCTCTGAAGACTCGTTTCTAAGGCATACAAAGCATTTCCAGCAATCTCCATATTCGTGTCGTTTGGAAGATCCTATCTAAAGTTCGCTTCGGCGTTATCGAACTTAAGTAAATGTTGCACGAAGGTGTCGGGAATGTATCCTTGCCCACTGTGAATGGAGAGGGCAGTTGCCAAAACTCCACGTCCTCCGGACTCGTTCGCACACGAATTGTCATCATGTCGGCCGCGGGTATGCGCTTTTGTCGGGAATGGTACGTACCCTAGTTACACTATGCAGGGAAGTAGGTTATGTCGCGACGTAGCCCTCCTTCTCACCGTTGTTCTCCGCGTTCGGACAATCGCTAGCGAGGAGACATGATGGAGTTGTGGTACTGAGGAGGATAATACTAATAATTCTCATGGTATTTTGTTGCTAGCAACAACATGTTGTATCCAAGTCAAGATCGTGAGATTCGTCGTTTGATGTTTCGTTGTCGCAATTGTGGCCAAGCGGAAGAAGTCGATGAAAATTGTATTTATGTCAACGAAATCGTCAAAGACCGACGGTACGTGGGCACAAGTTTGTGAAATTTCTCTCGTTTTCTCGAAGACTAAAGTTTTTCTATCGATAGTGTGCAACTTGATGTCTTACCAGCCGATGTGATTGATGATCCCACGCTTCAGCGTGATTACGATGTTGCGTGTCCCAATTGTAGTCACCATGGTGCCGTGTTTATCCGTTCTCAAGACGGTGTGAAACAATCGACCCTTCAACTCATTTGGGTCTGTCTCAATCGTGATTGTCAAGTTGATGAAGATGGCAATCGTTTGCCAACGTACCGATGGATGGGTTAAAAGGGGGGGACCATCACAGGAAGATGGCCGGTGGATATGGTACATGAAGGAGACCACACATTAGCACATAGACACCAGATCGTTGATCGAAGAAACTCCATTTTGCCATTCAATATTGACCATATTCATGTTGTAAGAAGGTACGGTACTGTAGCTATATCCCCACACGTCACAGAAGTACCAAGCGTCGCGGTGGACGGACGGTGGTGGTGGTATTGTCAGCTCCAGAGGAAGCGTCGCTTCCCGACCGCTCGTACGGTAGAACAAGACAAAGATCGCACGACGAAGAACGCTGCGTGCACGACGTCATGGTTGCAACGAGCTCTCACTCGGCCCATGCCGCTGGGCAGCGGAATGGACCCATTTTACTCGCCAAGAGCGTCCCTAGCGACAAAACGCTTTATGCAGTACCAGAATATCATTCCGTCCGCCTCTATCCAACGCAAATGCGCTTTGTGACGGGCATTGCACGAGCATATGATGACGATTTTCCACCCGAATTGAGTGATCTTGTCCACAAGGAAGATTTTGAGACGGCCATCAATCAAATCAACAATACCATGAAAGATTACTGGCCATGCTTGTTTTGCATGTGCTGTGGATATATGTGTTGTCCCTGTACTCTCGGAATTTCTCTGTTGTGTCCGAATTTGTGTATTCGAGATGTACGTTGTTGCTTTGTGCTTGATGGTGTTGTGGTTGCTGACGATGTCTTCTGACGTAGGCGGAGCAATATGTACGGGCATTGGTCGTTCGGATCAACAGACGGCCTTGTTTTGCCAAAGTTGGTGTAGAGTGGCGTATCATTCGGTCCTGTGGTCGCTCGTGGATTGAGATCTCGTATCCTACGACCAGCAAGCCCATCATGACTGAGGTATGCCCCTAGTATGGAATGAAATGTTTTGGATTCTTGATTCAGCTGTGTATCTGACATAGGTATCGTACCAGGCACCAATCCTCGGATTGGAATCAGCTTCCACCACACGTGATAATCACTCAACATCGAATGGTCCACCGACGAATGCAAGACAGTCAGCTACATCACCATTGATTCTTGAGGTATGATTGAACAACCTGTAGCAAACAATATCAGTCACGATGAGGGCACCATTCCATGCGGATCCAAACTCGGTAATTGTACGTAGACGTAGTGTTCGTGTCCGTTGTGTATTTCTTGCTTGCGTCCCAACTCAAGTTGCTGCATGGGACACAAAATTCGATCCAGTTGCAGATCACGCTGTTGGCGAATCTGGGGCAAACTCTATCTTGCTACTTTTCAAAGACTGGAACTAGACCTTGTTCGTCTTCACTGAAGAGACTTGAGTTCACTCTCCGGTGCTGTTGCAAATACTATCCATCATACTTTCTTCTGTCTTGTTGCTTGTCTAATTTTTGTCTACTCGTGGCTGTACGTACCTCCGTATGACTGCGGCTTACTGGATCGTCAGGAAGCTTCGCAATGTATTGCGGAAGTGCCCAAGACGCTGCGTGAACTTGTCCCGGTTGGCAGCCTCGAGATTGGGCATGATCTCCGAGAAAAGCGAAGTGAATGCTTCCTCAATTAACGGATGGTTGTCCATTGGCTGAGAAGAGATCAATGATTGCTGGTAGCTATTGAGCGCATCTTCGCTACACAGTGTCAAGCTCAAGATTGGCCGCGAAAGAGCCCATTGTGAAGACGCATCACCGTACACGAGGAGATCAAATAGTGCAGTCAAGAGCGACGACCACATGTTGGGATTGTTTTGTGCGTGAGCAGCGAGTGCGTGCTTGACTGGCGTGTCGCGCTTCTTCTTCATCTCATGGTAATACAACGATGCGAGGTGATCCACGGCTGTAGCGCATTGAGCAGCGATACCAAGGTCGATCGAGTTGATACCTTCATGTAGTGATTGAACAAGTTGACTGAAAATTCCACCTTCGAGAGATACCACTGAGGCAATCTGGTTCCGGAATAGAATCTCTAAGAAGAAGTAGTACGAGTTCTTCACTTTCGGGTAGTTCATGAGATCTTCGTGTGGGATGGAAAGCACCAGTTGCAGTGCAACTTCCAAAGCAGCATCGAGCGACTGGTCATTGTATAGCTTGAACACACCGAAGTTGACGTAGTTCCCCCCAAGAGCCCGGTACAAAATACCGAGACAGAGAGAAACGCCTTTGTACTTGTCAGCGTATGGATTCTTGCCGACACCAACCTGATGTATTCTTGAACCGTACGCGACGACAACACTGCTTAATTCGCGGAAGAGTAGGATACCGTTCGCCGAGCTCTGATCAAACATGACTCGCTGCGCTTTGTTGTAGGCGAGCTCCTGCAGGAATTTCAACAAAGCCGTCATTGCAAGTGGATGATCGAAAAGCTCTTCTGCAGCTCGGACGAACACCGGGAAGTAAGTTGGATACAAGAAATCGAAAATGCAGCTAAAGGTTCTGCGGCTGTGAGTTTGTTGAACGATGCCACGCAAATCACGGCAAACACCAATAACTGCCTCTCGAGCCTCAGGTTGACGATAGCTCGGCGCCTGCATGAGCTTGTTCAGCACATCTTCAATTGGCTCCATGAACCGTTCAAATCGTTCTGATGATTCGTCAAACGCTGTCGTGAACAATAGACGAGCAATCGTCATGTGGAAAGTTGTACGGTGGCGCGTGTTTGCTGGGATTGCCAAGAATGGGAACTCATCGGCTGTGTGGTGTCCGATGAGGTATTGAACAGTTTCAAGGCCGAGAAGGAGCTTTCCAGACGAGTAGCCAGATGCAATTTCGAAAAAGAGATCCAGCGTCTTGCTGATCACGACTTCGTCTTCGCCCCAAAACTTGAGGTTGTTGCCCACTTTCGTGACGATCATGTTGACAACAATCGTGTGGTCACCAAATCCCATCCGTTCAAACATTCGCATGTACGCCTTGCTTTTCGCGGATGCTGTGCTCTCGGACGGAAGCATCTGAGGTGAGTTATTCTGCATCGACGATGAAGGTGGAGGAGCCGACGGCATGCCATGCTGTTCTCCAATGTAGTTCTTCCGGAAACTGCTGAAGTAGTACAGAAGTGCAAGCTCAAAATGAAGGCTTGGTCGTTCCGTTCCACCAGAGCTGATCAGTCGATGTTCAGTCAACTGCATCGCTCGGAAAACTCGCTGCGACAAATCCGCATCCACAAGCTCGTCGCCTTCAGTTGAGTTCGCTGCATACGCTTGCCCACCAATGATTGAGCCAATCACATAGATCAGCCAGGCCATTTGGTTCTCCAACGCAGCAACACCTTGTTGAACTGACTCATCGGTCATGCCGCCACCGTTTTGCTCCATGATACCACACACTTCGGCGTATCGAGCGATGATGGGGTCAAAAATGGAAACGAAGTATTCACCAGTCTTCTGGTAATTGAAATGGCAGAGGGTCGGCAGCTTTTCAAGCTGCTCAAATAGTCCGCCTTCGTCATCTAGCGGGTTATCCATGCTATCATCCGCTGCGCACTGCTCGGCAGACTCCAAACGTGACTGAAGATATGCTTGGATGACTTGAGGAACACTGGCGTCCAAGAAAGTCGAGTTCGATGGCGAACCGGGACGGGCATCAAGTCTCACATATGGCAACGCAGCAACTAGTCGTGCCCACAGTCCCAGCAAGTAGTGCGTGGAGTTAGCTGACCACTGCCATTGCCGGAGTGACTTGACAGTGAAGTCGGGAGTCATATCCATCCACTCTTGGAATGATTCCACCTTCATGAGCTCTGAGAGCTGGTAGTTCGACTTTAGGCGCCCAAGAAGGCGACAAAACTCGTGGTAATTTTGCTGTTCCGAAAGACCTTGCTGGGTTCGAAGAATCGTGCAAATGCCATCAACAAGCTGGGACAAAAAGTTGGCTCGATCTTTGTCTGTGGCAAATAGGTTTCGTCGAACCGATGCAAACAACATCAATGTCTCCAAACACTTGGCCGAGTTTGGTTCATGTGTGCCTTTGTAGTAGTCAAACAATAGTTGCATGGTCTGTGGGTCCTGAATTACTTGCCGCCATGATGTTGGTACTTGAATTGATCCCGTCTCGTCACTTGACTCATCGGGATTTGTACCAATAAAATCAAATGACAAACATTTGATCGCCAGACCGAGTGCAAAATCACCCAAACGCTGTTCTTGGTCCTTTGAAGCACCTGCAATATTGTGCAACTGCAATTGTTTGAGGGTCGTGAGCGACACTTGAAAAATTCGAAAGAGTGCATCTTCACGGAACGATACTGCAATTTTGCGATGGAACGCCACATTGCGACCAGCAACCGGCAAGTTCATCTCGGTGACCAATTCATTCAAGATCTGAAGGCCAATGATGCAATGATCCACTGTAGCTTGCAAAAACTTGGTCACTTCGTTCACAATCTCACGATGCTGTTCGTCGTCAAACCATCCAAACTTGGTCAGTCGACACACCATTTGAATCAGCGATGTAGTCACAAATTTCTCCATTGTGGGACCTTTCTGAGCCAAATACCCAAGTACATAATTGCCTACAACATCACCATCAAACAACATTAGTAAACGCCATATCATACAACCAAACAACGAGCAAATACGTACGGATATCCACGCGTTGAGGTGCTGTAAAGTTGTTCCAATGGGTTGTAATCAACTTGGTGAGCGAGGTGCTTGCCACAAGTAATGCGTACGGCGACGTGGAATTGTCAAGTACATACTGACACTGTGGAATATACTCGGCAGAACTTTGAAGGATTAACACCGACTGTTGCGCGTGGGCGCGTTCGCTTTCGTTGCCGCCTTCATAAAGCACTTTACAAAGGACTTCGAGATTCTTCAGTTGCGATGCGTCCATGATGGAAACCGTTTAATAAAGTGAAAATGATATCACTAGATACGGCTTGATTTCCTCTATCGATTGCACGTGGTTCCGTGGCCGTCACGTTGTCGTCCACACGAGAATCGAGGGCACAAAGGAGGAGGCTGCAATTTCCTTTGGTGGTTTTCTCTGTTGTGACAAAAGGAAACGAAAAGGGGGAGAAACGAAAACACCAAGTGTTGGCGTTGGTCGTCGGAGAAATTGGGGCGGAAAAGCCGTTGGTAGAATTCCAACAACCAACTCTTGCAGTTGGTGTTTCTTGGCTCGTTCGGTTGTTGCGGTGAGTGACTCCAAAGCGTTCGGGTCTAAAGAGAGGGGGGTTCACTTCGAGAGCCAAAAACCCACACGCAAACGAACGAAATAAGGCACTTCAATCAGGCAAAATCCTAATTTAGTTGTCAAAAACATAAAATTAGGAACACGGGTTCAACCAAGATTCACTTGGTTGTGGAAAAGATCGTGTCAAAGAGAAATTGAAGCCATCTCTTCTATATGTTTAACGGTTCACAATTTCATGTTTACTACTAGTATGTTACAATGTTCCAGTTGCCTCCTACTACGTGACACTGTTCTGGACAGCGTCGAGGCACACATACCTAATCCTGAGGTGTTCCTAGCCTAAAAATTTGCCTCATGTCGACCTGGGTGTGCTGATCTGTACCTTTCTCGCCGATCGCGTTTTGAGGAGCGACCGGGAACTCGACAACTCATCAGCAGGCTTGGGGTTTTGGACGTCGGTCAATTCCATTTCGAGAAGCTGGACAATATCTTCAAAGTTTGGACGGCGTGTGGGATCTTCATGCCAACAACGTCGCATAATCTTGGAAAACAACGTTGGGCAATCGGAAGGAATCTCCGGACGACGACCATCAATCACGGCTTCTGCGACAGCCAGCACACTTCCAGGAATGTCCGTGTATGGGGCATCGCACGTGTACAGCTGCCAGCAGATAATGCCAAAACTATAAACGTCCACCTTCAATGAGTATTCCGACACCGCTTCATCGCGCAACACTTCGGGAGCCTAAGCAACAGAGGCCACCAATGTTCAGAAATGCCCCAGATGGATTCACAAACAGCAAAAACCTACCGCCCAACAGGCACTGCCAATATTTGTTGTCATCTGTAGTGTGAGGTCGAATGACGGGAAGAAATTTTGTTTCTTCACCAATCCTTCTTTTCGGAAAAGACGCGACTCGCCAAAATCCGCAATCTTGAGCATCTCTTTATTCGAGTCAAAGATGCAATTGAGAGGTTTCAGATCACTACAGGAAAACATATTGTCAGCATCCCTTCAAGACAAATCAGATACTCCAACCTACCGGTGGATAATAGGGATTGGTAGGCCGTGAAGAAACCGCATACCCATTGCTATCATGTGGGCGTAACGGAGGGCTCGTTCATATCCCAAGTTGTCAGTCGTATCGATCACATCTTGCAATGTCCCACCACCCAGATACTCGAAGAGGATGTAAAGGTTGTTACCGATCGTGTAGCAACCATAGGTCATCATCACACACGGATGAACCAACTTGGACGCCAAGTACGCTTCTTCCTTCATCTCTTCCAGCGTCTCAAACTGCGTGTGCTTGAACGTTTTTACAGCCACATCAATGGTCTGAGATGAGCCTTCTGCAGAACGCTGTCGCCATTTGGCTCGGAGGACAATTGCGAATGTACCTTCACCAAGGATCTGAAGTGGTTCTTCAAACTCGATACTGTGTGGGTCGATTGCTTTCAACGAGAGACCAAAATCGAATGCACGACGACATCGGTGGTAGTTTGTCAGTGTGATGAGAGCTGTACCTACCCCCAACACATCAAAAATCCACTGAAGAGCATAGAGGACGTACTTGGAGACATGGGCGTTGTTCTTCAAGATCGTCATTGTAATCAGGCTTCCCCAACACACAAAGAACAACACGAGATACGACCTGGTCACGCTATTCAGTCGTCCTGTCGCTGACATCGGGTAAGCACCGCCAATTGTTCGTTTAAATCGCACGTAGAAGATAAAGTTGAACGCGAATGCAACCAGCGGGTAGTACACATACAGGATGAGGCGACATGTCGGATAGAGACAGACGTCGAAGTTCTCGAACGGAACTGCATCGTGATTGCGGTAACCAACGAGCGCCAACGTGATCGACGCAAGAAACGAAAGCAGCATAACGTTGACGGTGTATGTTCGGTACCGACGGTTTGCACTCTGCGTGTCCACGAGCACGTCTGCGTATGAAACGACTGATCGGTACATATTGAACGCGATTGCACACGTGAACGAGATCTGGCCAAGATTGAAGAAACACTCGCAGAGGCAGAATATGATGCTGAGATTCTCGTTCATGTGCGGAGTCGTGAGTTGAACGCGTAGTAACGACGTAATCCAGTAACCGGTCTGGAACATACTCAACTCCAAGACGAGTGGTGTGGAGTATTTGCGAAAGGATCCGAACGTCATGTGCATTCCAATCACGACGAGCGATAGCCACAACGACACCGACATTAGGAGACAATGAACGTAGGTGAACATTGCGTAATGAGGATCCGGATTTGGACGGTTCGTCGTATTGGCTGGCGGCGGCTTGGTTAGCAACAAATCCAAGGCTGAGCGGCCAGTAATTGGGGTAAGTGTAGCATTCGTTCGCTTCACCATGCGAGGGGTGTTTCCACTAGAGGATGAATCTTTCACGGTCTCAGCCTCAAGGGATGACTCATTGTCGCCATTGGCTACACCAGATACTGGTGTCTTAGTATGAGCCGGTGCCTGTGATGCATCACTGTTTTCACCTCTCGACGAAACTGTAGAATTTGTAGATCTTGTACCATTGACGGCACGTTCGTTGGTCGCTTGAGTTCGAGTCTTGACACCTGCGTTCGCGATCACCACCGCAGCACCGATGAAGGCTGTGAGCGTGAGGGTAATACAGAGCGCAAAGATCATGAGCTTTTTCCGTGTGCGGGCCTTGTGTTGGTTCTTCATTTGCATTTTCTTCCGGAGTGCTTCCTGTGTTATCCGTCGCTGGATGCGTCGTTGTCTCTTCTCTTCTTCGTCTTCCATAATCACTTCCTCACCTTCACCACGTGGATCGACCACATCATAACCTGGGTGTTCAGTTTCTTTGGGTGCTTCCTCAGCGTTTGGGGTCTCGGGTTGGGCAACATAGACACCTCCATTCTCGTCCAAGTACGCTCGACGTGCTGAGATTGACCGAACGGGGTTTCCACCGTTCGCACCAAGAACTGCACTGGCCCCAGTCGATAGTCTTCCGTCAGCGTAGTAAATGGATGAGAACCGATTCGACGAGAGTGACGAACTGTACGATTCCAGGATCGTACGCATGTAAATATCTTGATCAATCGTGAGCTCGTCTTCTTCTTCTTGTTTACTTGTAGAAAAGAGTCCCACACGTTGCCACCAACTGCGTTTCTTCGGTCCTAATTCTCGTGTGGACGAGTCAGTGCCCGAACGCTCGGACGATGACGAGGCCATGGACGCCGTGCGATCATTCAGCATCCGTGGCGTTGGTCGAGACGGGAGACGTACTGTCATCTCGGGGCCGGTGACATCCACACGATGGTCTTCATCTTTGGTTCTGGGGCTCTCCCCATCCGGTTCTTTGATAGTATAGGCGCTCATTCAAGAAATTTAGAAATCGGACAGGAGCATTTACAGGACGAAGAAAACGTTGGTGTTGATGTTGGAATACCAAGAACTGCTGTTGGAAGTTGGTCGCGATGGGTTCGTTGGTTCCAACGAGAAAATAATAGGGATAAATATCTCCCACACGACGTCAATACTATCGGGAAGTGGAGGAGGTTGTGTTCAACGTCGAGCGGCGCGGCGTCCGCGCGTCGTTCGTGTTGGCGTCGCGCGAAAAATAAAGCAGTTGCTGCTTGACTCGCTGACGGCTTGTGTCTCGATACTCGCCAGGAGCCTGAGTGTGCGGAGAAGAAGCATGGCAGCGGCCAGCCCAGAATTTGGGTGAGGAGGAGGAGAGATACCCAACCCCACTGAAGGCACTCACGCGAGGGAAAATCGTCAAAATTGGCAAAATCGTGCATAATTTGTTGAGGTGGGTAGGGTTTCTAGTTGTACGAAGGTTTGGGTTTGTATTTTTTGGCACTGCACCGCAAAATTCCAATCGAGACGACGCGAAACCTGGTAAACCATATGGTAAATTTTCTAAAAAACTGTGCGTTAAGGATGGGGAATAGGGTTCTTGTGGGTGAGGGGCATTTTGCAGTGAATACAAATGCTGACTGCGTGTCTGATGAGATGTTATGAACAGCATTGCAAACCACATGAAGACATCCAAGGCCCATGGATGGAATTTGAAGCTGCGCTAACTCGGAGTCGAATAGATCCATGAGGTAGCGGAAACCCAATGATACGAATGTGTAGGCACTTTATTCATCACCTAAACACCTGCGGTGTTGCAAACATGTTTGTGTTCTGGTAGAAATCTTTTTAGGTCCTGAGATCAGGAAAGAATCCAGTCTGCTCACCTCATTTGGGATTCCCCAGATCACCATTGTGCCATCATTGAACTGCACTGTGTTCCATAAACCTTGAAACCAAATCACATCTGTGACATAGCCCTTGGCAGACTCGAGCGCATTTAACAGAGCTCTTGCGGAGAACGACAAGTCATGATTCACGACAGCCAGTGGTTTCGTGTGACGTGCCAATGGTGCAGACGAAGGCACATTCAGCCATTAGACAAGACTCGTTCACCAGAAGCTCTAGCAGAACTTCCACCCAGGTTCCAAAGATCGCGGCACATCTCACTTGACCAACAACCAGACGATATTCCTTTTCAACCAATCTGAGTACACTGTGATGTTGATTGGCTGCAGACTTGTGGATCCTAGAAGCGGATCCACTCCGTGAATGATGGCTACATTACCATCATTCATGCCTGGTGATGACATCACCGTGTGGCTGAAGGATTGTTTGATCCAAGAAGCACTCCGTGAACCATCATTCCTCTTGAAACTTCTGTTCGTGGGCCAGTGACTCGACGACCCGGAAGTCACTGCAGAGTTGGAGATCTTGCACCCACGTCAGTTGCAAAAACACCATGGCGGTAGGAGAGAAGACGCCGCTGCTTGCGGACAAGCTTCAGGACGCAAAGAAACCCAATGAGGAGGACCCATCAGCTATCGAAGCAGGCGCGTCCTCACCCAAGAACATCTCGGTCTGGGAACTTAGTGTGCTGCTGACACCATGTACGTCTCCTTTCTTCGATGGCACCATGAAACCGCCCGGCTCACGGTGGTCGTTCTTGTAGATTTCTGGCCCAAGACTTGGGGACTACGTTTGCGTGTGGCGCTTTCGTTTTTCTTTATGTTTGCATCACGTGGGTTTCGCATTTTATCCCCTTTGTTTTTGAAATACGCGACCAATGAACTCAGTGACAGTCGTCTCACACGATTGCCGGTGGATTGGATGCTGTTGTACTGCATTGCGTTATTTGGATTTTCGTTTGCCAAACAACTCCAAACGTATATCTACATGACGGTCAAGCAACATGCATATCAGGATGTCGCTGAAAGTGTACGTTACCATCTCTTGTCGATACGTGTTGTTTATTGACACTTTGATCTGTAGCTCTTTGCGCATTTGCATAGTCTTTCCATGAACTGGCATCTCTCCAAGAAAACCGGCAAAGTCCTTCGTTGTCTCGATCGTGGATCGAGCAGTACGGATGGGATTGTCAACGTTGTGTGCTTTCGTCTGCTCCCAACGCTCGTGGAACTCGTGGCAACGTCGTTTGTGTTTGTGTTCTCCTTCAAAGAACATATCCTTTCGGTTGTGTGCGTTTGTAGCGTCGCTCTCTATGTGATTATCACCGTCATTGGGACGCAAATTCGCTTGCGGTTTAAGAAGCAAACCAATGAACACGACAACAAGGCCGGCGAGAAAGCTGTCGACTCGCTGACAAACTTTGAAACGGTCAAGTACTTTTGTACCGAAGAGTACGAACTCCAACGCTACATGTTAAGCATTCGCCTTTTCCAATCGTCCATGTTGTCGACACGTGGACTCCAAAATGCTATTGTGGTTGTGCAACAGTTGATCCAACGAACATGTTTGTTTATCTGTCTCTACATTTCCGCCCGTCGGATCTTTGAAGGTCGTATGACCGTTGGTGATTTTGTGGCCGTGACAGTGTACATTGAAAACATCTTCAAGCCGCTCGATTCACTCGGGAACATCTACAACACAATTGTCCAGTCGTTTGTGGATATGGAAAATCTCGTTGAACTACTCCAAGTCGAGCAAGAGGTCAAGGACTCACCATTCGCGCAGCCACTGCGTGTTGATCCGACCCATAGTTCGGTCGAGTTTAAAGACGTGACGTTCAACTATCCAAGCCAACCAATTGAGAACGGATTGAAGCACGTAAGCTTCTCTGTTCCAACGGGTCAAACGTACGCTATTGTCGGCACTACGGGGTCGGGCAAAACGACCATTAGCCGTTTGCTATTCCGTTTCTATGACGTGCACAGTGGACACATCTCCATCAACGGCCAGGATATCACGGGTGTCCAGCAAAAGTCACTTCGCCAGAACGTTGGCATCGTACCACAAGATACCGTCATGTTTAACGATACGATTCGCTACAACGTACGTACCTACCTCTTGCGGCTTTGCAATGCTCGTATCAAATCTGACATATTTCATCTCTGTAGCTTCTGTATGGGCGTCCCAACTGCTCGGAAGAGGAGATGATTGCGGCAGTCAAAGCTGCCAACATTTATCAACTCATCATGTCGTTGCCCAAGCAGTTTGACACAGAGATTGGCGAACGTGGTCTCAAGCTGAGTGGTGGCGAGAAACAACGTGTTGCGATTGCACGATTGATCCTCAAGAATCCATCGGTCGTCGTGCTGGACGAGGCGACGTCGTCGCTGGACACCGTGACAGAGAAGAGCATCCACGAGGCACTCGAAGTGGCGTGTAAAGGACGTACGACGCTCATCATTGCCCATCGACTCTCGACGGTTTGTCATGCCGACAAAATTCTTGTCCTTCGCAAGGGTGAGATCATCGAGACGGGGACACACACCGAGTTACTGGGACAGCAAGGTGTGTATCACAACCTCTGGACCCAACAAAGCAAAGAACACGATGAATAGGAGTATCCTGATCATTGACAACGGAAAAAAGAAGATACACATCCCTAGATGGCTACACTTCTAAAGATCGGAGATCGAAGAGACGCATATTTCTTATTGGTGGATAATTGATCAGCAACTGGTCGCGAAAGCGACGCTTCGTTACGGAGCATGCCCAAAGCGATCATTCCGATCGCGTACTGAGAGGAGGTCTATGGTCGCTGCTCCAGGTCGCGTCTTAGGACGATGGGGAGTGCTCATGGTCGTGGCACACACTGTCACAGCAATACCGACCGAGAGTATCGTGCGACTGGACATGAATCGTGTCCATCGCAATGGTGAAATTGATCGGTTACTAGCCAACTACAAAAGTGCACAGGAATCACCGAGCGATTTGTCGTCGATCAAGCGAGTTTTGCTCAGCTTCATGGCCCAGGCTTCTGAGAGAGTATGGTGGAACGATGATCTCACAACAGCGACAACTGAGTCGCAGACGAAGCAAACGTTCTCGTCGCTGGAAGCAGTGGAAACACCCATTCGATCAGGAGAAGGCTCCCACACCATCAATGTATTGGTCGGTGGTCAAGAACGGGAACTAATTATTGACACTGGCAGTGGCAAGACAGCATTCATCTGTGACGGATGTACCGACTGTGGTCGCAATCACAAGCATGAGCCCTTTCGTCATACCAACAACACGAAATTTCTCGCTTGCAACCCCATAAACAAGGGAAATCCAGACCTTGGGGGTTGTATGGCTTGTGTCGAGTCCAAATGTCGCTATGGGCAAAAATACGTCGAAGGGGATTACTGGGAGGCCTACAAAATGACCGACGTGTTGAGTTTCAACCCCCAAGGTACCAACCTTCCCAGTCTCGAAGCTAGGATCGAATTTGGATGCATCTATGCACAGACCGGATGCTTTAATGAACAAACGTCCGACGGAATCATGGGATTCTCACGACATCCTGATGCGATCTACGAACAGTTTTATCGACAAAAAGCTACGCAATCACGCATATTTGCGCAATGTCTGGCGGCCGATGGTGGTGCCTTGACAATTGGTGGTGTCGACATGCATTTAAACACGAGTCCCGTGGCTTATACACCCCTCCTCCACACGGGGTATCAGTACTGGACGGTCAATCTTGAGTCGATCTCGATTGGAAGTACTCAACTCGCTGTTGATCGTCAGGTCCTCAACTCGGAACGTGGTTGTGTTCTCGATAGTGGCACAACCTTTGTCTATTTGCCAACAGCCGTTAAAGCGGCGTTTATCGGGGCGTGGCGTCAAGCACGTGGTGGCAGTGAAGACAATTTGCCCGTGAGTGATACTTATCATCACATTCCCGATTCGTCCCTTCAAGAATTACCGTCTATTTGTTTTCATTTTGCCCATGATGCTCACTTGTGCATGAAACCAGACGCGTACATGTACAAACTCAGTGCGAATGAATACGCTGGAACGATTTTCTTTGGGGATGAAGCTCGATCAACCATTGTCGGGGCGAGTGCGTTGATGCATCACAACATTATCTATGATGTTGACAACAACCGAGTGGGAATGGCCAAAGCCAATTGTGATGCCTCGATCCTCTCCTTAACCGATCTTGCGACCGAGCGGATGATTGCCTTGGAATTGCATCCGGGGGGCGATACCTTCCGTTCACCCATTGACCACGAGTACTGGGCCCAAGTAGGACTTGCAGCAGTGGCACTCGTTGCTGTAGGAGGGCTAGTGCTCACGATCTGGGAAGAACTACGCCGCCCACCAACGACCGCAAACACCAAGATCACCATGCCGGATCCAGAGGGAATTGTCACGCCACTGCTCGGAGCCGTGGGTCACGAAAACGAAGGTGAAGATTTCTCGTTCTATCTCATGCCAGACGATGCCTGACAATGCGGTGGTGCGACGATACAACAGGGAACATGCACTAAGTAAACCAACATGTTCTTCTCGTTCTCTATCTGTTGACTACGCCATCGAGCTAGGATCTACATTTCCGTTACCCCAGCGCAACATCCATGGTCATCATCACGATAAAGCCCACAATAACACCAAATGTTGCAAGCTTTTGGTTGCCACTCTGTGTGGCTTCAGGAATCAAATCGTCAACGACCACAAAGATCATGGCCCCCGCGGCGAACGCCAATGCGTATGGAAGGATGGGTTGTACATACATCACAGCACCGGCACCAAGAAGCTGAAAACAAATAGAAATAATGTTAGTATTGTTCGCAATAAGAATGAACACGCATTGCATACCCCACCAATGGGCTCCACAAGCCCACTGAGTTGTCCCCACATAAACGCACGGAATGGTGACATGCCTTCTCGTCGCAATGGCATTGACACGGCAAGACCTTCGGGAAAGTTCTGGAGGCCAATGCCAATCGCAAGGTTGACAGCATTTGAGAAACTTGCACTGGGACTTTGTCCAACGCTCCCAAACCCCACGCCAACAGCCATACCCTCGGGCAAATTGTGCAATGTAATCGCAATGACAAGAAGTAATACGCGACGGAAACTACTCTGTGAACCGCCGTGCACGCCAAAATGCGCCATGGGATCGGGCTGTTGACTCTTGGGGCCACGTTGTGCAGGCGTGACGTTGCCAGCACGTTTCTCGTCATAGTCGTCAAATTTTTTGCTCATGTTTTGTGGACGCGAAAAAATCTTTTCGAGTTGTGGCATGATCATTTCCGTCCCAAACAATGTCAATGCACCAAGTGCGAAGCCAACAGCCGCAGGTACGAATGCCCACTTTTCACCATACAACTCCGACTCGCTGGCAATTTCAATGGCAGGGGCTAGCAACGACCAATACGACGCCGCCAACATGACACCACCGGCAAATCCCTAGACACCCAGATATTGCATTAGTCCATGAAACCCATCTATGTCAACTGCTACCGTACGAGCATGCCATCCAGAATCTTTTGACTTGTCTTCTTGTCTTCGACATCCAGCACAAACACCAACGCAGAGCCCTACAAATTTCCACAATTGCTTAGCAGCGCTCTGCACAACAAGATTTAGTGTTGGTTTCATACGAGGGCAGTGAGTCCCCACGTCACGAGTGTACCCAAGAGCGCTTGGACGACAGGGTGTTGATCTGGGATCATCGGTGGTCTTGTTGAGCAATGATCACAGCCGACACGTCACCTTGTAGATAGAGATTTTTCGGGAAAATTGTCCCACATTATGGGCACGTTCGTGTGGTCCACATTAGATCATGAACGGTTGCATTGCTACTATCATCAGCAATGGATACGAGACCCCGATCGCACGGGACGTCGGCACGTCGTCCGCCCCGTACAGCGGACTCTTCCGTCGCCCCTTCTACAGCAGGTGGCATGCATGATACCGCACGCGTCGAGTATGAAGTTGAGCCACGTCTACGTCGGATTGAACAACAGCTGCAAGAGAAATTACCGACCGCGTGGCGTGTACTGGCCGGAGCACCGATGCGAATCCAGTACTATGACAAAACCATCAATACGTTTCGTGAGAATCCACATATCAAACCGAGCGAATCGTACGTTCGTCATGCCGTCAAGCAATTACGTCAGCAATTGGAACGGTGCGGGTAGATGACGTTGAGTGTCCATGATGAGGTCTTGACAAAGGCATTAAATCTTGTAGGGAAAAGTTGGGTGTTTTGACGGATCAAGAGCTGCGTGAAATCGTATGTAAAGAATGGCGTACAGATATGACACGCTGTGTGTGGCAAGCGCGACTGAATCGTCACGGTAGTCGAGATGGACCCGTTGTACGGCGATCCAAGAGCGGTGTGATCACCGTGACGGCCCAACCAACAGCCAAGGAGGCCAACTATTTTGTGATTGATGCGATGGCGCAGGAGAAAAAAGCTGTGCGCAAGACAAAGTCATGAAGGAGAGAACCCCAAGTGCGTCGTACTCGCTTAGACACGGAACGATCAAAAAGGGATCAACGGCAACTCAGCGCCGTGACACAACGCTACATGAACCTGCTCTTGGGCATGAAGAAGCTTTTTCTACACACAGAACACGTCGTAAATATGGTTTCAAGAGTTTTCAAAAGTTGGGTTTCTCCTCACGTACGCGTAAGCTGTTGTTTGAAGCTGATTTCATTTGATTGTTGTGAAGACGTTTTATCCTTGGCTCTGGAGAGGCGTATTCAAACACTTTGGTCTTGTCGTTGTCATTAAAATACTGAGTTTCCGTAGTTTTGTCCTTGCGCTTGAGACAGCGTCGTCCCGTTGGATGCAGGGGTGTTACGGCCGTGGGCTGCCTGCGCACACGTCGTGATGCATCATCTGATTCGGTCTCTGATCCACTCGTGATAGTCGATGCTGCACAATAGATTTCCTCATGGCGTCGAGTCCCCATACACCTCATCATGTTGCTGATTGCCTACTCTCGCCCTCACTCACGTTTCCGTTCTGTGCCTTCAACTTCAACTTTAACAATTTTAGCCAATCGATGGAAATTTGATCATACTACTAACCAATAAAAATACTTTATGTGTGACAGGATTCCTCGGATTGGGTAAAATTCCCACTCGCAAATAATGTTGGTGTTTGCCCTCAAGATCTCAGCATCTCAATCGACTCAAATACATACACTCTTTGACCTCAATGCTCCATCTCAGTCTCGTCATTTACGATTTTGCTGTTTAATCTGTCATGAGTAGTACTATTAATACGACTCGTGATCCTATCCCGTCGAAATGGAATGCCTCACAAATCCCTTCGCAAAAACGTAAACACGTGATTGTGACGGGGGCCAACTCGGGAATTGGATTTGTCACGGCCCTCGAGCTCGCGCGCCATGGCGCCAACGTGGTGCTCGCCTGTCGTAATGAAGTCAAAGGATGCGCGGCTATCAAGGCCATGGAAAAAGAACTCACTCTCTCCCCGGACGCTGGTAAAGTTGAGTATCGCCACCTCGATGTGAGTAGCCTTGCAAGCGTCGAGACCTTTGCGAAAGAGTTCCGCAAGACTCATGACCGATTGGATATATTGGTCAACAATGCAGGGGTCATGGCGGTACCATTTGCACGTAGTATCGATGGTATCGGGAGTCACACTTTGCGACCAACCATCTAGGTCATTTCGCTCTCACGGCTCGACTCTTCGATGTGATCAAGCAGAGTGAACATGCTCGTATCGTGAATGTCAGCAACACTAAACTCTACAATCTTCTGTTTACGGCGGAACTGAACCGCCGTCTTGAGGCCAAAGGGATCACGAACGTCGTTGCCGTGGGTGTACACCCAGGATTTGTGGCAACCAACTTGACGAATCCTTTTTTCGAACGTTCCAATTGGTTCCAACGTCAAGTCCTCAATCTCATTTGGATGTTACCGATCTGTTAAACGCCCGAGTATGGCGCATTACTGTCGCTCTACGCCGCGACTGCACCAGGCGTCAAGCCCAACGATTACTATGTTCCAGATGAATTGCGTGCTTGGACAGGATACCCAACGTTGGGAGAGACCATGAATATCGTCAAGTCGGAGAAGCACGCCTTGGCATTGTGGGAAGAGAGTGAGAATCTCGCCAAGTTGAAGTTCTTGGTGTAAAAGGAGATATATGTCCCTTCAGTAAAACAAATGGCTTTGGTACGTAGTGCAAATTGGTAGACAAGTAGTTTCTCTGGTGTTTCATTCTTGACTAAGAAATCGTACGGAACAAGGAATCAGTGTTTTTTGTAGAGTGGAACTTGGACTGCATGTGCTCGAATCATTCTAGAACCCATTACTCGTTGCGTTCGATATCGAATCTTGACAATTGACAAGCTTGGGGACAGTGACAAAGAGCCAGACGAGTGGTACGACTCGATGATTGGTCAGAAATTTAAATTTTTCATCAATCCAAATGGACGGATACTTCATAGTCCATATTGATTGGTTGGAAAGATTCTTCTCTCTCTGACGTGCCAACGTCAGTGACGATTGGACGTTCCCCATCGGTGAAGATTGTCCCGAACAGCTCGCGGTCCCTCGTGTGATCGTGGGATTGCCAACACTCGAGAAAACACCAAGAACCAACACCATCTTCACCAACAACCAAGAACCAACACCATGCGTATGAGCATCTTGGGCAACAAGGACGCAGTGCCAGCTGCGCCCAAATGGGATGCGACCAACATCCCCTCGCAGAAGGGCAAAGTCGCGATCGTTACGGGTGCCAATACTGGTCTTGGCTATGTCACGGCGCTTGAACTCGCCCGTCATGGCGCCGACGTCACACTTGCGTGCCGGAACGAAGAAAAAGGTTTTGCAGCCGCCAAGAAGATTGAAGAAGAACTCGCAGAAACGGAAACTGCTGGCAAAGTCGAATTTCAAGTGCTGGACGTCAGCAGCCTCGCGAGTGTCAAAGCGTTTGCCGATGAATTCAAGGAGACGCACGATCGCTTGGACTTGCTGATCAACAATGCTGGTATTATGGCTGTACCATTTGCCCTCTCGGAAGATGGTGTGGAGATGCAGTTTGCGACCAACCACTTGGGTCACTTTGCACTCACGGCACAGCTCTTTTACTTGCTCCGGCAATCGGGAAATGCACGCATTGTCAACATTGGTAGCTTGGCACATCGTCGTGCCAAGATGGACCACAATGAAGTCATGACGCCTAAGGAAAAGTACAACGCCATGAACGTGTACAACAACAGTAAACTCTACAACATTCTGTTCACATTCGAGCTCAACCGTCGTATCCAAGAACAAGGTATCAAGGGTGTGACCTGTGTTGCCGCGCATCCTGGTGTCTCGTCGACCAACCTCTTTGATGCGATGAAGGAGAACGGCACGTGGTTCATGAAGAAGGCGCTTGGTGTCTTCAACGCGTTGCCGATCTCGCAAAAGGTTGAGATGGGTGCGCTTCCGCAACTGTACGCCGCGACCAATCCGACCGTCGTTGGTGGCGCGTACTTTGGCCCTGACAAGCGCAATGGCATGTACGGATATCCGACCATCGAGGAACCCGTACCGGCAGCCAAGTCTGAAGAGAACGGCAAGCGACTGTGGGAAGAAAGCGAACGTCTGGCGCGTCTCAAGTTTGAACCATTGGCGTAGAGAGAGATGACCGTATGTGTTCTCCATAGATGTTGAACGACTGCATACGGTAGTAGTTCGACTTACATACTACATAGGATAGTTCTTCCCAGCGAATAATGCGACGTTGGATACATAGACACAGTTATCGCGCTTGTCCCTCTATCTCTATCTATCTGCCAACAAGGAAGTTGAAGATATCACCTTCCTTCACAATGTAATCCTTGCCTTCAACGCGTAGAAAACCCTGTTCTTTTGCGGCTTTCATGCTTCCCGCTTTCTCGAAATCCTCGTACGCAACGGTCTCAGCCCGAATGAACAATCGCTCAAAGTCAGAATGGATCACACCGGCTGCGACTGGAGCCGTCGAACCAGCAAGGACATTCCACGCGCGTGCTTCTTTCTCTCCGACAGTGTAGTACGTCTGCAGCTGGAGTACATCCTTGCTGGCGCGAATCACTTTGGTCAGACCAGTCTCTTCCAGACCGCTCTCGCGAAGATACTCGAGTTGACTTTCCTCATCCTCAAAGGACGCAGCGGCTTCCTCAAGTGCACCTGACACGGTGATACAGATACTCCCTTCTGCCTCGACTTGTGCGCGCACAGCTTCGGTCATCTCATTGCCTGTCGCGGCATCGTCCTCGGATACGTTGCACAAGTAAAGCGCTTTCTTGGCGGTTAGGAGTTGCAAGCGTTCGAAGTGAAGTTGTTCCTCGGGTTTATCGAACACCACACCCGACACCAACTGACCATCTTCCAGCAATGGTTGAAGATGCTCCAAAACGGCAATAAGACTCGGGATCGTTGGATCCGCCGATTTTTTCTTCTTAGCCAAATTACTCAATCGTTTCTCCACGGTTTGCAAATCAGCCAAAATGAGTTCCGTACGAATCGTCTCCAAGTCACGCAATGGATCGACTGTATCGTCGACGTGAATAATGTTGGTATCGTCAAAGCAGCGCACAACGTGAGCAATCACAGCGACTTGACGGATGTTGTCCAGAAATTTGTTTCCCAAGCCTTCGCCCTTCGAGGCTCCGCGCACGAGACCAGCGATATCGACAAACTCAAGTTGCGTCTCAACGATCCGCTGGGACTTTTCAGTTTCGGCAAGCTTGTGAAGGCGTGGATCGGGAACAGCGACGCGTGCAATGTTGGGATCAATGGTGCAAAATGGGTAGTTGGCAGCTTGGGCATTCTCAGTCTTGGTGAGTGCATTGAACAACGTTGACTTGCCAACGTTGGGCATACCAACAATTCCAACAGATCGATGGAAGGCACGCGTTGATGGACCTCGCCAACAGCACGCACGGCGTGACGCAACGCCGAGCAAGCCCACACGATGTAGCATCATAATGCAATTGCTGGTGGATGACCACTTCACCACCGCTGAGAATGTGGAACGTTTCAGATATAGCTCCAAGGATCAATGTGGAGCATCATTTCTTGCGAAATTTATATCGAAATGTTTCAGATGGATGGGCTCACTCCTTCCTTCGTTCTCAGACTGAAACCTCTCTTATTTTATACCCTACCCAATTTTGAGTGTGAAACAACAGCTGGTGATCAGCCTCAAAGTCTGGGGCAGGCAGTGTTGGGAGTGCTAGAATCCTCCAATGAGAGGGAGTCTCCACA
>JAADWU010000067.1:0-22268 GCA_023336255.1 Pythium graminicola
AAGAGTCACACGCACACTCATGTGACTCACCCAATCTACTACAGAATTATATGTGTCGAGCTTACAGCTCAACAACGTCATTACGGCGTTGGTTGTACAGTGCCTGTTCCCGCGAGTTGGCGACAACAAATTGATCAGTGTTGTTGGCGGCGTACTGGGCACGTGGGTTTGCAGAGTACTGACGTGGCTCATTCGAGTACTGCTGCTGACCGTATTGCTGCTGACCATGTTGCTGTTGACTGTATTGCTGTTGACCGTATTGTTGCTGACCGTATTGTGGCTGCTGATGGTACGATTGCTGGTGCTGCATTTGTGGGTTACCCGAGTACCGCTGCTCAGGCGTCTGGCCAACAATGTAGTGCTGTGCACCGTTCTGACTGATCTGGTCATAGCGAATTGCAGGAGCCTCACCTTCGTGCGTTCCGGAGCGAAGACGAATGTCATCACCGTCGTTGTAATCGTACTTGGTGTTCGCAGCGTCGCTTACGTACGGGTTCAAATTCTGCTTCTCGTGAAGAGGCTTGGGCTGCTGTGGGGTAATCTCTTCCTTGAAGTACTGTTGGGCTGCCGACTGATCCGTGTTCTCTTCGGTCTGGGCATCGCGCTGCAACTGGTACTTCTTCCAGAACGTGTACAACGAACGAACCATCAACAGGAACAACACGAACAAGTTGAGACCGACAATTGCCAGTGAGATACCGTTTTGGAGATCCGATGGCAATTCCGAGCCAGCGGTCGCGTTGATCAGGAAGAAAGTCAACGCTAGGACTGCAATCTTCATGATGGTGACGAAAGACGTAGTCGTCTGCACGAATCGGGAGTGGTGAGGAGACTGCACCTCCAAGTAGAAGAAGAAGAACACATGGGCCGCCAGCAAAATCGACACCTGGTACTTGGCTTGCATGCCGACGTATCCGGTAATACAACCCGAGACAAGGGCGAGCAGCAACTTTGCGGAGAAGAAGAAGCGGTTCTTGAACTTGTACTCATCGTAGAACGGACCGTAACGCTGAGCAACCTTCTTGTTGACGTGCGTGGCGGTTCCGACGTCGCGGATATCGTCTTCATAGCGCTTAACGATGAAGAAACCGTAAAAGACGATACCGAGCGCGAGACCGATCAAGGCCACCATTGCAAGAATGCACTTCGGGTCAGTCAAATCGTTCCGTTTAGAAGAGTAGTAGATCTGGAACGTGCCCGTCACACCGATCGTGTACTGCGAGAGGATGGCTACCAACACAAGAACACCAATCATCTTGTCGAAAAACTTCGTCATGTAGTCTTCGCGAGACATGAACAGACCGGAAATAGCGTAGCCAAAGGCAAACAATACCAGAACACCTGCGAACACGACGATTACGCCCGCCAACGTGACAAGGAAGAGCATATCCTCACGGATACCAAGGGTGCGAGAGTACTGCGCTACACCACGGTCCGAGCTTGTGTTATCGGTCAAACGACGCGTGTTCTGCTTTAGTGGCGCGTTTGCTGACGTCTCGTTCATTTTACCAAAGGGTAGGAACGTGAACGCCGACGGGGCCAGCTGCTTACCGAAAAGGGAGAGGGCGGCCGATTTGCCTTCAAGTTTGAGCTGGTTAATCATGACACCAAACTGACAGATCTCGATTGTGAAGACACCAACATTGGCGGCACCGACTGTGGCAGCTGAGGCGGCGGCACCTGCGGCACTCGCGCCACCAACAGCAGTACTGGCAACGGCTGCGACCGCACTGACAAACACGGTCATACCGGCAACACTCTGTGTCGTGGGTGCCAACACTGAGCCGACCGTCGTTGTGTTATCCTTGGAAATGACACCTTTGGCTAGATCGTCTTCGCGTGCTCTTTTGATTTGCGAATCCGTTCGTGGCACCGATTTGGAGAGTGCTGAGCATTGACACGCAGTAAAAGAAGCATCGCTCGAGTACCCACACTGCTTGTCGGAGGTCATGGTCGTGTTGCCTGTCATGACCGCTGAGCCCGTGAGACGCTTCGCCATACCAGATATGATATCACTCGGAAGGAAACTCGAAATACCCACACTGCTGTATACAGACGATGAAAGACCGTTCGTTGCGCCATAGTCCCACGCGCCGTTCGTGCATGCTGGGAAAGCACACATGGACACACACGTCGTACCGGAAATAATGCCGAGCGACCCACTGTAGATCACACACGATGCAGCTGCTGCAGCTTTGGCTGTATCCAGACTAACACCACCGCACTTGATGCCGAGAGTGTCCCACTGCTTGTAAAACGTTTCGTCACACGTGAGGCTGCTGGTTCCGTTCGTGGCAGTCGTGGTGTTGCCCGACAATGTGTTATTCAATACCTTGCTGTCAGAGATATTCGTGGGCATGTTGGTTACACCAGGCAGGGTCACAATCGGTGTCGTGACGTTGGTAAGAACGTTTCCTGCCTCTGGAGGCGCAGTTGTAGGGGTGGTCACTTGGAGCCAACGCGTGACGTTGAAATCAAAGTTCATACCAGGAGCATTTGTAGTTGGCGGTTTGGAAGTTGTAGTTGGTGGTGCCGTCGTCACACTACTACTAGGTGCTGCCGTCGTCTTGGACGGAGCTGGAGTCGTGGATGTCGGCTCGCCGGTCGTGACACTGGGGGTCGTCGTCTTGGATGGCGCTGGTGTCTTGGTCGAGCCAGCGTCGGCATTATTGTTATCGTGATCGGTGGAACCAGCGGAACCAACATCAGGAACTGTCCCGCCACTACCTGTGCCACTGCCATGGGATGTGTGACCATTTTTGTTGGTATTCTTCTTCTTGTCGGATGCCAACGATCCGTCCGACGATCCGGACGTGGACGTGGCAATCGGTGGACTCGCGAGCGTCGACGATACACGTGACTGAAGGTCAAATTGACAGGTTAGCGCTGCATCGGCCGTGCAGGCTGCGAGCGTCACAGCCGCAAGCGAGAGCACCGCTAGACGCATTTTGTTGGGAAATTGTAATCGACAACGTTGGGGGAAACGCGTTGATTTGGAATGTGTTGAGAGAGGCAGAGAGAACGAAAGGTCGAGCGTCAGTGGAAACAAAACCACTGCAGGGAGATGGACCGACTCTCCCTAGCCCTAGAAGTGGGTGCGAAAACTGTGACATTTCATAAGATGAAGAAAATGAGGTTCATAGAATCGCATTTATAGTAATTTTTCAGGTATCTAGGATCTTTGAAATTGGATATTGAAGCTCCCACGATCGCATGGACATCTGTGTGTGTTGCGGTGTTTCTAAGCTTTGCAGTTGCCCCGTTGAATGGGGTTCTGTGTCACTTTTTTTCAGTTCATCATCTGAACCCTGTGGAAATTGTGGCGGCAGAGCGTGTTGGTGAGTGTGCGATTAGGAACAATGATCATGGAGATTACATCAGCAAGAAATGGAGCTGTCGCCAGTGCATTAAACAGCAGCAGTCTCTGCAGAAGTGTACAACAACCCTGGCGTGAGCATCTGATCACAGTGGACATGCCCAAATGGCACTGACGTTGGAGTTGTCGCGTCGAGCGCCTTTTTATCCAATCACATACCACGATCACAACTGCAATCTGACAACCGTGGTTAACTTGCTGTGCCAGAGACAGAGCAACTAGCCGTGACCAGGATGAACCAGCACGTGCCAAAACCATGTCATAATAAGTCGATAAATAGTGTAGTCCACACCACGTTGGTTGCGAAGTTTGACTCAGCTCGTTCACACACAGGTGCTCACTATGGACGACGTCGAGAGCCGCACGAAGACGCCATCGCGGAGTTTGGACGCGCCAGCGAGCGGTGGCGGCGCGCGTAACAATGTCGTTGTAAAAGTTGGGATGGTCGGTGATGCGCAGGTTGGGAAAACCAGTCTCATGGTCAAATACGTCGAAGGCAAATTTGACGAAGACTATATCCACACACTGGGTACGTTTGCACAGTGTGTATGAAGGAAAAGAGACTAATGGGGAGTGAGTGAATCTAGGAGTCAATTTTATGGAGAAGACGATTGCACTGCGAAACACGGAAATCACGTTTAGTATCTGGGATCTCGGTGGTGCGTTTGTCAAAGATATGGATACATAGTCATGGATCTTTGGATTGTAATGTTGCATTCTATGTAGGCCACCGTGAATTCATCAGCATGTTACCGTTGGTCTGCAATGATGCAGTCGCAATTCTGTTTATGTTTGATCTCACGCGCAAAGCCACGCTGTTGAGTGTGAAAGAATGGTATCGACAAGTGCGCACGATCAACAAGGTATGAACTGCCCAACACGTCGGTCTCCTCTTGAATCTGATGGGGATGTCTGTATTAGAACGCATTTCCATTTCTCATTGGCATGAAATACGATCAGTTTGCCAACTTTTCGCTTGAAGAGCAAGAAGATACGACCAAACAGGTGTGTGTTCTCCTTTGTGCCAAGACGATTGACTTGATTGACAGCAACAATGTTCCTAGGCTCGCAAGTTTGCCAAAGCCATGAAAGCACCTT
Organism: Pythium graminicola; assembly: GCA_023336255.1. Classification (NCBI taxonomy): domain Eukaryota; phylum Oomycota; class Peronosporomycetes; order Pythiales; family Pythiaceae; genus Pythium; species Pythium graminicola. Next base: position 4,475 of record JAADWU010000067.1, read on the forward strand.
TGATCTTTACCTCGGCTTCGCACTCGATCAACGTTCAAAAAGTCTTCAAAGTTGTGCTCAGCAAAGTATTTGATCTCAAGTGCACGGTCCCTATGATCGAAAAGATTGGTGATCCGATTCTTCAATACTAGTCGTATCTTTCGTCTTCTTCTGTCTGACCATTCCTCCATCATCAGTATGCTCTCTACTGTCACCACAGAGTTCCTGAAGTAAGCAATGTATTTGACCTCGTATCGGATTGGAGCCTGCATTCGAATGATCACTTGGTGTGGGACTCGGGTAGCCATCCTAAAGAGAAAATTGACTTTGGATGGAAGAATAGTTGAGTTTTGATTTCTGAATTTTCATGGTTCTATGTTGTGCTCCCATTGGCTGAATTCAACCTGTCTGGTTCTGAGCTTCAACATGAATTATCACATCAGTGAGCTGCTCGTCATTCCATCAGACACCTCAACCGTTGATGGTACCGAGTGCTCAATCCCCACACTCGACCTGGATCACGACAATGGCGCTCACTACAACGATCTCTCAAAGACTCCGCGAGCCACTCGCTTGTCGTCCTCAGTGGCGATAAGTCCCTGATATTGTGGTCCCCGAGATCTTTCCAGACTTTGATTGCTTCCTCCTCCCCACCAGACTTGGCACCGGTTGACGCGATTGAACATGTGTGTCTTGTCTATGCATACGATAATCGAGTGTGTCAGTTGGCTTGAAGCCGACTTCATGAAGCCTCTAAGCAACTCGACCGATTCACACATCTACATATGGAGGCTCAATCGCTATGATGAGTATTCTTTGATCACATCTATTACTCAAAACTAGAAACTTCTTGCTCACTACTTCCTTGAGTAGCAGTAGGAAGCTTCTCGTACCATTCATTCACTTCCGTTTGAACCGAAGGCACGAATTGCCACTGTTGGTGTCCGTGGCAATACCTGCATGAATGAGGGAGACGCTCGTCGCATGACCTCCGCACGTAAAAACTGCCTGGGCTCCACTTTGGCCGTGGGTTCTTGTATCGGTACGAGAAGAGGAATACCCAACAGCGTTGGAGCGTACGAATTTGAATTTCTTCAGGGCTGTATCCTTGTTGCCGTCGGTGAGCTGACGCTCCACAACCGCGATCGTCGACACGCAGGTATCGACCCAAACGGTGCAACTCGTTACCTCACATCTCCACCGATACGCTATTCACTTGTGGTCTTTCGTCTCGCAAAGATCGTTCCCGGACAAAAACATTCCGTCACCAACCGAGTGTCTTTGCATCGACGCCTCCCACGACTTGGACTTGACAACTGCTACGGTCATACACACATTTTAATGAGAACAATGGACGCAACGAGTGATCGTGTCCGCAGATAAAAGATTCTGGAGTACTCACCATCGGAATGTCGTTGGCATATGTGAGGAAACGAGTTGTACCGTTCGGATCAATACTTGGACGTGTCGACGAGCACGGTTGTGGAGCGTCAGTCTTGCTGACCTTCCCACACGAGGCAGGCTTGGGTATATCGGTCTATGGATCGAGGAATACATCAAGCTCCTGATCCAAGAGGCGCTTGATACGCTAGATGTCGCCCCGACGGCGAGTGAGACTGGGAGCATTTGGACGATGCTTTCGAACGGCGCGACGAAAGCGCTGATGATCGCCATGGCGTATGCCATCGCTTGCGCGGCCGTAGTGGCTGTACCGGTGGCCAAGTGGAGCGTGTGGTATATCGGTCTATGGATCAAGGGATACGTGAAGCTCCTGATCCAAGAGGCGCTTGAGTCCCTGGCGTCGGAACCACGCGCATACCGCTTGCCTTGAGCACGCCTTCGATCGTGTTCAAGTTGAACGACGCCAAGTTTGTCGTCTTCTTGGTAATTGTTTCGAGGGCGGACACAAGGTACGCATGACGACACATAGCTTCATCGTGGCTGATCTTCTTTCTTTCCAACGCTTCACGTGCCTCCACAATTTCCATGACCCAGTCTAGATCGTCTGTGGCACCAGCCAAGGACGGCAACATGGATGCATCCTGAAGAATTTCCCATTCGCGCGCATCATCACTGTCGGCTCTTCCTCTTCTCGTACCGACACGAGATCCCACGAGCAACGGTCAACATCATCGCGTCCGTCCACCAGACAGTGGGCACGTACGGAGCTCATGCAACGGGCATCGCCCGCATTGATGCAGGCACTGCAACGGACGCCGACAGCGGCAATTCGTGCGTTTGGTTCAAACGGAAGTGAATGGTAAAGCCCGTGGCTGTTGGTCCGCATCATCATGTTCCCCGTTCGTTCCTCTCCACCGCATTAAATCTCATAGAACATTTGCTTCAACTTGTATCGGATTTGAGCGAAAATTCCGATCTTCTCCTAAAACCGCTTTGGCGCCAAGGGAGCTGCTGACAATGATCCCACCAGCGCCAATTCCATCAACATGATTTGTGATCGTTGTACGTTCCATTTGCGGATCCGCACCACCCCAACAATGTTTCGGATGTTCAGACGGTCCATGACCACAAAAGCCACCGGTAAACGCGGCAGGCACGTGGCGGCAGCGACACTTCAGCCGCCGTCTTTGCGTCGCAATCCCAAGCGGATCCACGAGGCGATGGAGCAAACTACTGTCGAACGCGTTGCTCAAACACTTATGACGACTGCTTCTGTCCGCATACTCGGCCTCGACATCAACACCAATAGCACTGGCTATGCGGTGCTGGACGGGAGCGGTCGCGTGGCCACGTGGGGTCACATCGCCACTGCCCAGATCGCCAGTTCCGACATTTTGGCGATTGCCCACGCGATAACCGACGAGTTGCGTGTTGTACAAGTAACAACCGATACCTCCAACGCCCAGTGGCACGTGGGCATTGAGGATTTCATGCGCATGTATCGCTTTGGCCAATTTCACAACAAGGGAATTTTTCAACTCGCCCAACTCAATGGGATTGTGTCGTATACCTGCTGGCAGCGCTTTGGCTGTCGGCCCGTGCACACACATCCATCGGCTGCTCGTGCTTTGTTTGGGATCGTTGCGTCCAAATCCAAAAAGACGAGCAATTCCAGTGTCAAAGACCAAGTCATGACGTATGTCCTTGCACAAGAACAGGATTCGGACGCCGTGCGGATGTTAAAGACGGACTACGTCAACCGCTTTGGCCAGTGGACCGATGCGGCCTACGATATTGTCGATGCCTACATCGTCGCCGCATATACGCGGTGGATGGCACAGCAGGACCAACTTCAGCATCATCCTGAGTTGCTACAGCAGTTTAGCGATGCATACCTCGCACTGGCCGAGCCCACCAAGAAGACGACGACCGTAGAAACCACTGCGTTGTTGACGATGGACGCAGCGACCAAGCACGAGTACCTTAGCAGTCTCTTTGCATCAGGCGTAGCCGACTGGATCAAGCAACAACAACAATAGAAAGAGTATCATGTGAGCGTGTATTACGGTGAGCATTCGTTTGACGGACGAATCTAGTGGTATTCGTGTACGTCGGTCCAGGCCTTTTCCTTGGGGTGGTTGTAGTAGTCAAAGAGACTATCAGCATCAAGACCAAGCAGTGGTTTCTCCTTGTGGATTGCCATGGACTCGACAAAAAGCTTGACGAGGCTAATGTTGGTTAGCAGTGGAATCGAAAAGTCGACGGCAGTACGACGAATGAGATAGTTGTTCTTGATCTGCTTGCTTTCACTGTTGGGCAAGTTGACCACCAGATCAATCTTCTTTTCACGCAAGTAGTGAAGGACATTCTCCTCATTGTCTTCATCCAATGGGAATCCCAATTTCGTCGATGGAATATCATACTTGTTGAGGAATTCATGGGTCTTTTCCGTCGTGTAGAGATGGTATCCCAATTCATGCATCTTGAATGCCGCGTGAACAAAGTCTTCGGTGAACTTGTCTTGCATCGAAAGCAAAATATTCTTGTTCGGAAGCTTAAAGTTGGACGAAATGAGAGCCTTGAGGAATGCTTCGTGACGATCCTTGCCAAAACAAGCGACTTCACCAGTCGATGCCATCTCGACACCAAGCAATGGATCGGCACCACCAAGTCGCGTGTAGGAGAACATAGGCGACTTGATACCAACATAGTTGTTGGGACGCATTGGGCCAAAGAGAGCGGGCAAGTTGTCCTTGTCGGTTGGCTCGTCGACCATCACCTTGGTGGCAGCCTTGATAAAGTCTGAGCCTGTGGTCTTGGACACGAACGGGAACGATCGCGAAGCGCGCAAGTTGCATTCAATCACACTCACATCCGCACCCTTGGCAAGGAACTGGGCATTGAATGGACCCGAGATGTTGAGTGCCTTGGCGATCTTCTCACCACACTTGCGGACTTCGTTGATGTAGAACGAACTGGCTTCAACTGGCGGAAGAATGAGCGTCGCATCACCACTGTGGACACCAGCGTTTTCAACGTGTTCCGACACAGCCGCAGCAATCACGACACCATCCTTGGCCACGGCATCAAGTTCGAGTTCCTTGGCGCCTTCGATAAACTTGGTGATGACAACTGGGTGTTCGGGTGACACGTCGGCAGCTTCACCAAGTACCCGAGCGAGATCATCGTCGTTGTACGCCACGTTCATGGCAGCACCACTGAGCACGTACGACGGACGCACCAGACATGGGTATCCGACCTTGTGGGCAAACTGCTGAGCCGCTTCGATGCTCGTGAGTTCCTTCCACTGTGGTTGACGGACACCAGCCTGATCCATGAGCTTGGAAAACTTGTATCGGTCCTCAGCGCTATCAATCATTGTTGGGTGGGTACCGAGAATGTGCACACCAGCCTTGTGGAGTGGCAACGCCAAGTTGTTGGGGATCTGACCACCCACAGACACCACAACACCCTCAACACCTTCACGATCGTACACATCCATCACACGTTCCTTGGAGAGTTCTTCAAAGTAGAGCTGATCGCATTCGTCGTAGTCTGTACTCACAGTCTCGGGGTTGTAGTTGAGCATCACAGCACGACGACCAAGCTTACGAAGGGTACGAATGCAGCTCACGGCACACCAATCAAACTCAACCGAGCTACCAATACGGTACGCGCCACTACCAAGGACCATGACACCGTTGTTCGCTGGCTGAGCCGGGACGTCGTGCTCTTCACCGTTGTACGTCATGTACAAGTAGTTGGTTTGCGCAGGGTACTCGGCCGCGAGTGTATCGATCTGCTTGACTGCTGGTTCCACGCCCAAGCTCTTACGCTTGGCACGAACCGCATCGTCGGTCGTACCGAGCATACGCGCAAGCTGACGATCCGAGAAACCCACCTTCTTGGCCTGGAGCATCTCGCCCTTGGTCACATCGTTGACCGATTTGCCCGTGAGGTTGACATCGAGATCCGCAATGCCCTGAAGACGGTTGAGGAACCACGTATCAATCTTGGTAATGTCATGAACTTCTTCAACCGACAAGATACCGTGCTTGAGCGCGTAGGCAATCTGGTAGATACGCTTATCGGTTGGACGACCAAGGGCCTTGACAAGATCTTCCCGCGACCAATGGCTATCCCGTGGTTCAAAGCCTTCAATCGATGGTTCGACCATTCGCATGGCCTTTTGCATGGCTTCTTCAAAGTTGCGTGCAATCGACATGACTTCACCGACCGACTTCATGGACGATCCAATCTCCGTGCTCACATTTTCAAACTTGGACAAATCCCATCGAGGAATCTTGGTCACACAGTAATCCAGTGATGGTTCAAAACACGCTGTTGTACTCTTGGTGACCGAGTTCTTGAGCTCTGGCAATGTAATCCCAAGCGCCAGTTTGGCCGCCACAAACGCAAGTGGGTATCCCGTAGCCTTGGATGCCAATGCACTCGATCGGGAGAGACGTGCATTGACCTCAATGATACAGTACTCTTCCGAGTGCGGGTTCAACGCATACTGAATGTTGCATTCACCAACAATGCCCAAGTGACGCACGACCTTGAGTGCCGTTTCACGGAGCATGTGGTATTCACGGTTTGACAGTGTTTGGGATGGCGCAATAACAATCGAATCACCCGTGTGGATACCCAAGGGATCAAAGTTTTCCATGTTGCAAACCGTGAGGCAGTTGTTGGCGCTGTCACGCACCACTTCGTATTCGACTTCTTTCCAGCCCTTCATCGATCGCTCGACAAGAATCTGGGGGGATCCAGCAAACGCTTTCTTGGCCATGGAACGCAATTCCTTTTCGTCTTCACAAATTCCAGAACCGAGACCACCAAGCGCAAAGGCCGAACGAATCATAACGGGGAATCCAATCTTGTACGCAGCACTCACGGCATCTTCAATCGTATTGACAGCGGCACTTTCGGCAATTTTTTCACCAATTTCCTTCAGTTTTTCGTTGAAAATATCACGATCTTCGGTCGCTGTGACCACATCGATCTGGGTACCAAGGACTTGAACACCGTATTTCGCGAGAACACCCTTTTCATACAGCTCCACACCACAGTTCAAGGCCGTTTGGCCACCCATCGAAATGAGAATACCATCCGGTCGTTCACGCTTGATCACTTGCTCGACAAAGTCGGCATTCACTGGGAGATAGTACACATTACTCGCTTGTGCTTCACTCGAGCGATCAATGTTAGTTTGCACTGAGGCAATATTGGGGTTGATCAAAATCGTTTCAATGTTCTCTTCCTTGAGCGCCTTGATGGCCTGGGAACCCGAGTAGTCAAATTCACCGGCCTGACCAATCGATAAACCACCGGAACCGAGCACAAGGACCTTCTTGACTTGTGGTTTGATGATTTCTGGACGTTGAACCAGGCTTGAAATGGGTCCTTTTTCCTTGTTGCGCACCGCGTCCAAGAAAACATCAAAGAGGAATTCCGTATCTGTCGGACCACCACAGTGCTCTGGATGAAATTGGGCTGTAAAGTACGGCTTGGTCTTGTGGATAATACCTTCGTTCGTGCCATCGTTACTGTTGACAAAGAGCTCTTCCCAATCGTTTGGTAGCTGTTTACCATCAAGCGCGTACCCATGGTTTTGTGCCGTGATATAACTTTGTCCGGTCTTCAAGTTGTTGACCGGCTGGTTCTGACCACGGTTACCAAACGGAAGCTTGTACGTTGGTGCCCCGGCCGCACGACCAAGCAATTGGTTACCCAGACAGATCCCAAAAATCGGTTTGACATCGTCACCTTCGGTGTTCATGGCTTTACGCAATTGTTCCGTGGTTTCGGTCAGCATGGCCGGATCACCCGGACCATTGCTGATAAACAGACCATCGTACCATCCTTTTTCGGACGCAATGTCGTGATTCCATGGCACCAACTTGACTTCAGCGCCACGACTCACGAGCGAACGAATGATATTGTACTTGATACCACAATCGACTGCCAAGATCTTGAGTGGATTGCCTTTACCAAACACCCGCACTTCCTTGGTTGACACAAGCGCCGCAAGGTTCTCTTGGTTCACATCAACAAACGCTGGTGCATCACTACCTTCCACAATAATTCGACCTTTCATGGCACCCTTGGCACGAATCTTCTTGGTGATTGCACGCGTATCCACACCCGCAATACCGGGGATTCCTTCGGCTTCAAGCCACTGCGACAACGAGCTCGCCGCATTCCAGTGCGAGTGGTGAGCCGAGTAATCTTGGACGATCATACCAGCAGCATGAATCCGATCTGATTCAATATTCTTGAGTAATCCATGTTCGTCCACAGTCTTGGTACATGGCACACCATAGTTACCAATCATGGGAAACGTCATGTTGAGAATTTGTCCCTTGAAGGACGGATCGGTCAAAGCTTCCGGGTATCCGACCATACCGGTCGTAAACACCACTTCACCTGCCATCGACTTTTTTGCGCCAAACGACACACCTGGAAAACGCGAACCATCTTCAAATTCGAGCACCGCTGGGGTCTCAAAGCGCGGTCCAAGGGTACGCGTAACTTTGGAACGTACGTGGGCGAGGGCGCTGGACCGCGGAAGCGGTGCGCGACGGCGCACAGACGACGAGAGGCGCAACATCGCAAGAGGCGGCCGGTTCGAGAATGAACGATGGAATGAAGGGCGTTCTACTGGTGAGTGGAGCTCTTGGAGTATATGCGCAATGACGCCTCCAAAAGATACGTATAAAGTCTGCGAGGTTACTTAGCTGCTCGATGTACGGTTGCGGAGATCTTTTGTAGGGAAGCGAGACAGTAATAAATCCAATGGAGCCATTTGGACGGTTGAAGGTGACCAGAAGATCCGGAGTGGAGCTGAAGAACGATTTCGAAAGGGTATGCATTGCTACAGGTTGAACGTGCGGTGCAAGTGCATGCAGTCCACAAGATCATTCTGCCACCGCATTCATGGCTGTCCACAGTGCAAGCACGGGGTCCATTCTAGTTTCACGACCACGAGAATATTCATTTCGTTGCTGGTGTGCCTTTCGATCGAGTGATGAGGATCTGTTGACACGATGAGAAGGCATCTCAGGTCCCAAACCACTGGTCCACAGCGTTTACTAGTCGCCACAGGCAGAAGAAAAGTGGTTGTAGCAGAGGTATAACCACATCAATCAAACCACAGGTTTCTTGTCTTTTAAGACAAGTGATCTGTGCTTTGATTGATGTAAACCATCTAAATGATGCATTGCCATGGGCAATTCCACAGCGACATCTTCTAGTCCGTATTCACTTGGTTACCACATCTTGTGTACTCGATCCAACCTCAATGCAGCACCACCAATCGCTCTTATATGTGACGTGCGCAGGTGCCCATCACCCAAAACTAGATCAGCTCTCAGAGGAAAAGGCGATTGCCCAAACGGAAATCGTACTTTAGTGGAGTATCCACTTTGACAGGATGAACGTCGCTTCAGGGAGGATCGCTATCTCCAGACCGACGTACGTCATTTATTGCCGTGGCATTTCCGCTTCTTTCCTATTGATCGCATTTCATTATGTTGGTCCAGCGTGTCTTGCGAGTGGCAGCTGCCACGGCGACACGTGCTTCGTTGTCTGCCACGACGCGTCGTGCGATGGCAGCTACGACCGTCCGTGCGATTGCAGCTCATCGTGTGGCGCCCTTGACCTCGTCGGTCCGGTGCTTTGCGTCACTGCCTGCCAAGGATGTCGCCACGTCACTACTACAGATTGTGCAGACACCGGAAGAGATTGCCGAATACCTCAAGGTCTATGGCGTTCCGGGTGTGACGCGCACAACGGTCATTAAGATTGGTGGCGAAGTCATTGAGAATGAGCTTGATACACTCGTGCAATCGCTCGTTTTCCTCAAGGAAGCAGGACTCTTTCCTATCCTCGTGCATGGCGCTGGGCCACAAATGAATGCGGAGCTTGCTCGCTTGGGTGTCGAGCCACAGTACGTCAAAGGCAATCGTGTCACTGACACCGAGACACTTGCCATTGCCAAGCGGATCTTTCTTGACGCCAACCGTAAGATTGTCAATGCCCTTGTGAAGGCAGGTGTTGCCGCACGACCGATTACGAGTGGTGTGTTCGAAGCCGACTTTAAAGACAAGGAAGTCTACGGCTTTGTGGGTCAAGTGAGTAAGATTCATGGGGAAAGCGTGGAATCGGCCATTGCATTGGGCCAAATCCCCGTCCTCTCGAGTTTGGGAGAGAGTTACGCAGGTCAAACCCTCAACATCAACGCCGACGTTGCAGCACGCGAACTTGCGATCAATTTACAGCCATACAAGACCGTGTTTATCAATGCCAAGGGTGGCTGGATCGAAGATGATGGTACCAAGCTCAAGGAGATCAACATGGCCAAAGACTATGAGCGGATGGCCGCCCGCGACTACACGGGTCGTCAGGGCACGCTCCTCAAGCTCAACGAGATCCATGAACTCCTGCAGAACTTGCCATCGTCGTCGTCGGTCGCGCTTACATCAGCGTCGGCCCTCTCACGCGAGATCCTCAGCAGTTGCAGCACTGGTACGGTGTGCATCAAGGGCGACAGCGGCTCTTCCCAAGCCACTGCAGCTGCCGTGGCCACGGCCACCAAGAAGTTCCGTGTTGGTCTGCTTGGTGCCCGTGGGTACGTCGGTCGCGAGATCATTCGTCTCGTGGGCCACCATCCCCAACTTGATCTCGTGTGCGCGAGTTCGCGGGCTCTCGTAGGCCAAAAAGTCGTGGAAATTGCCCATGCGCCACCGCTCAACCCACACACGAACGCCCCAGCGATTCCTGCGACGACACGTGCCTCCCGTCTTGACATTGATGACAACCTCGAGTTCTGTGACCTCGGTCTTGAGCAAATCCCGACTTCGGAGTTTGCTGACAGTGTCGACGTCTGGATCCTCGCACTGCCAAACGGTCATTGTGAAAAGTATGCCACTGTACTCGATGGACTCAAGCGCAAGAACAAGGTTATTATCGACTTGAGTGCCGACCAGCGGTTCAACGATCAGTGGACGTATGGTCTCCCCGAAGCCCCACAAGGTCGCGATCGACTCAGCGGTGCGACCCACATTGCCAACCCTGGATGTTACGCCACCGGTGCCCAGGTTGGTATCATGCCGCTCTTGGGTGGCAAGCCAAACGTCCGTGGTGGTGCGTCGTTGCTGGATACAGCGATTCCACCGCACGTGTTTGGTGTCTCAGGTTACAGTGGCGCTGGCACAGGGCGCTCGAATGCCAACAACCTCAGTCTGCTCACAGACAATATCATGGCCTACAAGTCCGTGAACCACATCCACGAGAACGAAGTGAGCCACCAGCTTGGTACGCCCATTCGTTTCATGCCACACGTTGCTCCATTCTTCCAAGGTATCCATCTAACCATCTCGACGCAACTTCAAGACCCAACGCTGACCGAGAAGCATATTGAAGAGCTCTTCCGCGAGTTCTACGCAGACGAAGCCTTGATCAAGGTCACGCCATCAATTCCGTTCGTCAAGGACAATGCCCATGAGCACCACGTGACGGTCGGTGGTTTCCAGATCGATCCCAAGACGGGACGGCTCGTGGTCATTTCGACCATTGACAACCTGCTCAAGGGCGCAGCCACACAAGCAGTGCAGAATATCAACGTTGCGTTAGGCATTGACGAGTATGCTGGCATTCTACCCGGTCGTGACTAATAGTAAATCCACGGTATCCATTAAATAGTTGAGTCCGTTCCCTTGGTTATTTCTTCTTTCTCGTACGACGCTGGGTTGCACTGTTGGTTGCAGGTTCACTGCGAGCAGTTCGCGCTTCGATCTGAATGGTACCACCCTGGATTTCCATAGCGTTGTGGTTTTAGTCACAACAGTTTCCTCGTTCTCGTGTATGGACTCACCTGAATGTCTTCACGGTGTGCACTGTGCTCGACCTTGCTTTGCGTATCCAAGTAAAACATCAAATCGCGCACTTGAGCCTCCAAATCACCAATACGAGCGGCGGTTTCGCCTTCCATGCGTTTGTTTTGTTCCTCAAGCACCTGCACACGCTCTTTCCACTGTTTCTGGTTCTCGATCAATGATTTGTTCAGTTCCCTAGTCAACCACCCATGTCAGCATCAGCCAACGACCATGTAGTTCTTCAACCAAGCTCGTACCGGACAAAACGAAGCTCTTCTTCAAGCTTTTTGGCCTTATCACTGAGCGCATCATGACTCTTTTTCATCGCTTTTTTTTCGTGCTCGAGTGCCGAAATGACGCGATGGTGGTCACTTTCGTGTAGACTCGCGAGACGACGCTCATAAAACATCCGTTGTTCCTCCAGTTGACTACAAAGGGAAAATATCAGTCGTCTGAACAATGCACCCACTCGATGACGAACGTACCTCTTGAGGAGAAAGTTATACTCTTGCGCAAGTTTCTCTAGCTTGTGGTGTTCAGCAGCTTCAATCTCTGCATTGGTGGGTGGTGGCAGCTGCGAACGCTCGCCGCTCGTGGTTTGTGGACTTGGAAACTCTACAAACTTGCCGTCCTGTTTGTTCATGATCAGTCGATGGACAAAGCCGTCACCCGCATAATCCCACACCCGCTGGGTCTCGAGCTCAAGCGAGTATGTATGCATCGTCTCTTGGTAATGTTGCTTGGCATGCTCGTTGGAATACCGACCGCAGCCCACATGGCCACAGATCAGACAGATCCACAGATGCTCTGTGGTCTGGCAGACTTCACATGCTGAGCCAATGTCGCCATGGCTGTAGCGACACACTGGGCAACTCGAACCTTCCCAACGAAAGAGGCAGTCACAATGGAACGTGTGGTTACACAGTGTCGTCAGAATTCCCGATGCCGATGCGTCCAGTCGGTCAAGACACACGGCACAAGTCGGAATCTCGGTCATCCCGGGCGGTGGTGGCGGAAACAACTTGGAAACCACGGATTGTGTACCATTCTCATGGTCCTCGCTCTCATCACGACTGTCTTCTTCTCCTTTGCTGTCGTGCTTCTCCACTTCACCTTCTTCTTTGGCGTCATGCTGCCCACTATGGTCGGGCGACGGTTCTGGCTCAGTCTTGTCAAACTCGATACTCTTGACAAACACGATCTTGCAGCGCTCAAGCTCAATCGAGTTGAAATACGTGCCATTGTGCGCAAGAAAAAAATGGTCAGCGCGGTCCTGGGACGTGAATTGGAGTAGCGCCATGCAGTTGCTGCGTTCGGGGTCCTTGAGGATTCGCACAAGTTGAATGTCATCGCGGAAACCCGAAAGAAAATCGAGCAATTCTACCGGTGACATGTGTGACGGAACAGTCACAATACACAACAATGTATTGCGCTCGTCTGGAAGACTGTTGAGCGTCGCATTACCGTGGAGATAACGTCGATCCGGTCGAAAGAATCGCAATTTGCCCGTCGAAATCCGCACTTGGGGATTTCCAGTGAGAAAGGACGCGCCACCCGACGCCAATAACGTCTCCACCGCTTCATCTTCGATCAGTTGATCAAACGACAGATCTTCGGTCTTGGCTTCGTCATGCTCAGCGTCACTACGCGTCGTCAAAGGCTGCACCCGAATTTGGAACATCTTGGAGCTCTTGGTGTCAGAGAGAGCCAAGAAACCATGTCCTAGAATGGTCCTAAACTAGACTAGATCAGACTCAGCTTCAGGTGTTTGGAAACGGTAAATTACCGAAACCTACGTTTTTTATTTGGAGTCCGGTCGCAACTGACGCCATGGATGTCTTTCCGCTGAACCTGATTGAACCCACTGGTTTCGGATGTTGCAATCCCTACCCCGTTAAAGGCTCAAATCTGGATCATCCCACTCTATCTATACTCAACTCCAGTCATTTCAACGTCCCAGAAACAGTGGGTATGGGTGGAAGTGGAATCTACCCCTGATGTTGCAACCTTCCTTCGTCTCTGTATGTTGGTTTTTGCCAACGTTGGACTCATAGTTCGATTGGTCTTATTGAGCATACACAATGTACGACCAACGTCAATACAACGACCCCTACAAGAATGGGGGGCAAGCGCCGCCGTATGAACAACAGTACCCACCGCAATACGCACCGCAATATGCGCAGCCTGTGCAACATACGTACGGTGGTGATGTCTCGACCCAAAATGTATCTTCCCTAAAACCGGCCAACGCGTCCTCGGGCGGATGCCGCGATCTGCCCTTTGGACTTTTGTTTATCGCGAATGTGGGTGCGATTGCCGTGTGTACAGTCCTCTGGGGCGCCGATGCAATTGATGACTCATCGTCCTCGTCCAACTCGAAGGATTCCTTTTTGTCGGCCAAAGACACCAAGAATTGTGTGGGGATTGCCTTGGGGATGGCTGTATTGGCCGTAGTCTTGTCGTTGGCATCCGTCAAATTGATTACCGCGTATGCACGCTGCATGATCCAATTCACGCTCTGGTTCAATGTTGCTGTGGCGTTTGCCGTGGCAGCCATGGGGTTTGCCATTGGTAGTTTATTTCTCGGTATTTTTGGTGGTATTCTCGCCTTGATTAGCTTGTGTTATGCTCGTGCGGTCGCCCATCGTATTCCATTTGCCGTTGCCAACTTGCGTGTTGCGGCAGCTGCGATTTCAAAGCATTGGTCGACGTATCTCGTGTCGATTGTGTTTACGATTGTGCAGATTGCGTGGGTTGTGCTCTGGGCGTTGGCATTCCTTGGTGTCGCGAACCAGCTCAAGTCGAGTGATACCGACAATGCGACGCTCCGTTCCGATGGGGCGCAGTGCACGGACAACAACCAATGCCAGTCCCACACATGCAAGTACTATGGTACGTATGCGTACAAGCGTTGCATGAGTTCGGCAACGTCTGGTTTCCAGAACGCCTCTGCGACCAACTATGTCGTGTACTTTTTGCTGCTCATTTCGTTTTACTGGGGTCTCCAAGTATTCAAGAACTTGGCACACACGACCATTGCTGGTACCGTTGCAACGTTCTGGTACCAATCGGAATCGGCGGGTGCCACTGGCTCGGCGTTGCGTCGTACGATGACCACGTCGTTTGGTTCGGTTTGCTTTGGTTCATTGATTGTGGCCATTATCCAAGCCCTCCGCTCGCTCGCCGAACAGGCTCGTGAAGAAGGTAGCTTCTTAGGGTGCATTGCTGAGTGCTTGCTTGGCTGCCTCCAGTCCATCATGGAGTACATCAACCGTTGGGCATTTGTCTACGTCGGGATGTACGGCTACAAGTTCACTGAAGCCGGTAAGGCAGTGTTCCAGCTTTTCAACCAGCGTGGTTTCGATGCGATCATCAACGATGATCTCATTGGCAATGTTTTGAGCTTTGCGGCACTTGCTGTGGGTCTCATCTGTGGCGGCATTGGTGCACTCATTGCCAAGTACACGGACATTGTGTCATTCAACAATGCCATCTGTGAGTTGCATTGGATGGATTCTTTATTCTCGGACGACTTGCTAACCGGTGTGTGTTTGTGTGCAGACTTCCTGATTATTCTCGGCATTTTTGTCGGTATTGGTGTGGCGATTACTCCACTCTCGGTTGTCGACAGCTCGGTTGCGACGATCTTTGTGTGCTTTGCAGAGGTACGTTTGGGGCACTCGAGAGAATTGTATTCCAAGGGTGATTCTCATGCTATGTTATTGTGATCACGTAGGATCCGGCCGCGTTCGCCTCGTCGCATCCTGAATTGTACCAACCTCTGGTCGCCGAATGGCACAACCTATACCCCGAGATCATGGTGCAAGCAGGGTACTGGCACTAATCTTCACATTTCCTTGAGCTATTGCTCAGAGTAGTCAATGGTATACATCCGACCTCACAATACGACATTTCATTTCTCTTTCAACCGTAAATGACGGCTTCGTTCTCCGGCGGTTTGCTTTCTTTTGTCTCGTGGCTACGCTGCCGCCGCTCGAGCTCACGCTTGACTTGGTCCTGAAGAAATGCAGTCATAGCATCTGCAAAACCATCGAAACGCTGCTCATGAGCATGGTTCTGCTGCGACAACATACGTTCGGCACGCAACAACTGATTTTCCAACCGAGCAGTCGCCTCAGCCTTGGCTTCCATCGCTTCTCGGTGGTGAGCCGCTGCAGCCTCCGCTGATGCACTGAGTTCTTGCAGCTTTTCCTCGTACGCTTGTTTCAATCGAGTCATAGTACGCTCTTGGTCTTCTACACGACGCTGCATTTGCTGTACCTTCTCCGTGGCTTTGGTAGTCTCGTTCTGAGCTTCCCTCAATTGATCTTGTTTCTCCTGTAGTTCTTTGTACTGACGATCCATTTCCTGTTGGAGTCCTTGCAATCGTTCGTCGTTGGCCTGTTGCAGAGTTAAATTCTCTTGTCGCAACTTGACAATTGTGTCCAAATGCTTTTCGACTTCTTTCTCCAGAAACAGTCGACTCTTTTTGATCTCTTCGACCTGAGCTTCAACCGATTGTATGGCTTTTTGAAGTCGTTGTTGGGACTCGATCTCCCACTGCCGCGTGAGTTCGTGAAGACGTTTCTCGTGCGCGACGCGTTCTTGAACGACGACCGTTTGAAGTTCGTCGAGTTTGTCTTTGGCTGTTGTGAGCGAACGCTTGGCATCGTCGAGCTGCTCAATCGTAAACGCCAATTGCGATCGCAATGACGACTCGGTCAGTTCAGACTGCCGCATTAGAGCCGCAAACTCGGTCTTGTGTGCTGCTTGCTGACTTTGTAGCTTTCGTTCATGCTCTTTGCTGGCATCTACTAGTTCTTTCTTGAGCTTTTGAAGTTCTTCTTGATGGGACCTACCAAGATGAGAAAGATTTCATCAGAAGGAACTTCACAATGTTCGTAAAGCTCTTACCCAGCCGCCAATTCCAGGTGGTGCACGTCGCTTTCGAGTTTGTACTTAAGCTCTTCAAGCTGTGTGAGTTGTTTCGTCTTTTGATCATCGCTCTTTTGATGCAAGGTCTCGGCATGACTGAGTTTATCTCGCAACACAGTTCCTTCCCGCTCCAGAGCGGCGCGTGCCGTTCGATACTCTTCAAATTCGATACGCCGTCGGTTCTCGAGCTCTTCCAGTCGCATGCGAGTCTCGTGGGCTTCAGCTTTGGCATCGATTTCACGCTGTTGAAATCGATCTCGGTCGTGCTTGACGTTCTCGTTTTCTTTGCGGAGCAATTGAATGTGCATCTCGCACTCGACGACTTTTTCAGTCTACAACAGAGTAACATAGGCGTAAGAAGCAGTACTCCAACATTGCTTACCATTCAATAACGCGCACCAATTTGGTGTTGTGTCGTTTGGTAATCTCGAGGTCGGTTTCCAGAGCTTCTTTCTCGCCCAACACTTGGACTAATAACTGGTCGTTGGGTGGCACCACAACTTTGACAGGACTCGACGGCTCGTCGCAAGGCAGCTTGTCTGGCAGAGTCAAGCATCGTGGTTGCCCTTGAATCGATCGGTTCCGCGCAAGCAAACGCTCAATCTCTTCGGCGTACTTGAGGCTACTGTTGTTCCCTGTGATCTCGAGCGTCACCAGGGCGTCATTACTCTGTAACATCTCGACAAACGCCAAGACACCTGCATTGCCAATCTCATTCCATCGTAAATCCAGTTTCCGGAGTGAGCGATTGCGATGGAGGGCCGTGGCGAGGGCCTTAGCACCTTCGGGACTGACATTGTTGTTACGAAGAT
The DNA here is from genome assembly GCA_023336255.1 of Pythium graminicola. Classification (NCBI taxonomy): domain Eukaryota; phylum Oomycota; class Peronosporomycetes; order Pythiales; family Pythiaceae; genus Pythium; species Pythium graminicola. The sequence continues at coordinate 21,483 of JAADWU010000067.1, forward strand.
CCAGCTCCACAAGTCGTGTGTCGACTTCGATCGCCGCGGCCAAGGCCGCCACACCTTCGTCCAGCAAGCCAACATTATTCCACTCGAGACATAGGGACACAACACTGTGTTCTGTCCGCAGCATATCCGCGAGGACTTTGGCACCGGCGACTTCAAAGCGATTGCCGCGGACGTCGAGTTGTATCGGCGTCGGGGAATGGCGACGCACGGCTGCCACAATATCGACGCATTTGTCGTCGCCATAGTACGCGTTGCTAAAGTCCAAGACAACATGACGCTGCGGAGACGAGGCAGTCGCGTCTTCCGCGTTTGTGCCGACCATGAGACGATGGATCTCGAAAGGCCGTTGGGTTCTGGAGCTCTACAGTTGAGACGGAAATCCATTGGCCAAAATCAGCGCCATACAAACATCAAGTCAGTTGGGACGTGGCTACACTTTGGAGATTGACTTGAAGTTTGTATCGTGGACCCATCTCAGGTGAAAATGCGATTGGGTTCATTGTGTGCTTGTTCATCTGCGTCCTTGTCATTCTCTCTTCCGCTGTCATGAAGCCGCCGACTAACAATACTCACACCATACCTGTGGCTGTGGCCACACCATTCCAGACACTTGAATCCAGCGACTTTGACGCAAATCTCAAGCCTACGCCCGTTGACGCGTACTCCCCTCCTGACGACTTTGTGCATGTTGTACCACTCCATCCAACGGCCACCAAGTCCCGCGGCTGCCGCGACTGGCCGTTTGCGTTCCTCTTCCTCCTCAATGTCGCGGCTATTGGCGTTTGC
>JAADWU010000068.1:0-22119 GCA_023336255.1 Pythium graminicola
AATACATCTGAGTCTCTCATCATTCTCCATACAACACGAGTCATACGGACCCGGACAATTCGTCATGGCCGCTCCACCGACGCGATAACCACAATCCGGAATGTCTCCTGAAGCCCCAAGACCTAACACCTCAATATCAGTGAGATCTCAGCGACATCAATACAAAGCAACGCACCATTGCTCATATCAAAGCCATCGTTGCATACACAGACACCTGTAAACGTATCACATCGACCACGTAATGAACAGAGTTCCCACTACAATCCCAAACCAATGAATACCATCCACTCAACCACACTGCCACAGGATGCAGCCTACCTCTTTGGTGCCGGCTTGGGTGACACCGCTACCATAGGTCGCTGGTGTACCATCAGTCTGCACAGCGATCGTACTCGTCCCGCCACTGATCCTCGTGGCATCAACGACCAAGGCGGGAACATTGCCATGTTCAAGTGTAAACGAAATCAATGCCGAGACTCCGGCAGTGGAACACAAAGGCGAGCCGGGTCCCCCACTCGTGACAGTGATAGCGATTGTACGGATAGTCGACAAGGCTTGTAGTGCTTGTTGGAGACTGAGATCGGTTTCTGTGGCAGGATTGAGTTGTCGAGTCGTGGCGCCACGAAAACTGAGGGTAAAGGTGCCACTACAGCCATTACACTGACACGACAGCGCTTGAATTTCATCAAGTTGACCAGTGGAAATGGGATCGTCACCTGAGGCACAGACGCGTTTCGTGCAGCCAGGTCCCGTATACCCCGTGTCGCAAACGCAACCAAAGACACGATCAGCATCCCAGGGCGTCTCGTAGATGGCAGTTGAAAAGAGTGTGACATCGTTTTTCATGGGCCCAATGGTTCTGAGACTGAGACATCGGCCATGGCCGTTGCAGTTGCCATTGCATGGTGCCACAAGCTGTTCACACGCCGCGCCAGCAAACCCATCGTCACAATCACAACGACCACTATCCCGTTGACATTTGCCTCGGTTGGCACATTCGCGTGCGATGGATCGTACAGTGTCGGTGGCCGTGGCAAAGTCGGTCCATGGCGGAGCCGTAGGACATGTACGACCGTAGCAGTCAAACCCTGTGTATCCTTCAAAGCACACGCATCTATAGATCGCGTATTAGGATAGGAATAGGAACACAGGAGAAGTTACGACGCACATGTTGGATGGTGTACAAATGCCATGACCGTTGCACGCGGACGGACACATGGCAGTAGTCCATGGCGCCACGAGAGCAAGAGAGCCTGCCACGACCGCCACTGTCCGCGGCAACCACATGTTGATCAGGCCAAAGGGATGGCATGGCAAAAACCACCGGTTATTCTAGATGTAACCGAGTGTTGAAGGGACACGAAATCGGTTCTGTGGATTCTTGAAAAATCATCTCGGGATTTCGTGTTTATGTAGATTTGCTGATGAAGCCAGAGAAGATCGCCGTAGGTTGAAGTTGGTGTGGCTTCAACTTGGCCACTTAAAAATTGCTGTGTAAACAGCAATCAGTTGGGGTTGGTGTCACTTTTTGTTCATTGGTCCAGCGCATGTCGATGTCGCTACGTCGATCAACATTGGCTCCACACCACCAAATCGTCGTAATCGCCGATTGCCAGGTACGGTATTATGCCGATTTGTGCAGGTTTGCAGAAAAGTGTTGACGTCGTCAGCCATGCATACAGCAGCGGATCCGCTTCCCCTACCCCGTCCGCTGTGGCCACCATACAATCCGATGGTGGACTATTGTTCAGAATCTGAACCTGCCTGTCTCGTGTACGGTTGACTGCAACACTCGGCGAGAAAAGGGTCGGACGGGCTACTAATCAAGTCGTCAAACATCTCTTCAGCCAATCATCATTCAAGATTCCTCCTCTCCTCACGTTCCATTGTCTCACCTTCTTTTGAAATAGATCCACACCAGCACCAACCGCACAGCGCACTTTGCAACTTACGTGCTTGCGTCCAAGCACCACTTTTCTTTCGCTTTCTTCTCGTTTCGTCCTCATGGCGTCCACCATGTTCCGTCGTGCTGGACTCAAGCGCGTGGCGCTTGGTCTTGGCGCTGGTGCTGCGGGTCTCGGTGGTCTTTCCGGTGCCGCGATTCTTCATGCCAAAGAAAAAGAACGTCTTGTCGCTCCCATCAAGTGTGAAGATGGATCGACCATTGTGCCGTATGAAGTACCATCGCGTCAGGCCATGTTGGAGCGTTTGAAGAAGGAGCAATTTGATGTGCTCGTCATTGGCGGAGGTGCCACGGGTGCGGGCTGTGCGCTGGATGCTGCGACCCGTGGACTCAACACGGCCGTTGTAGACGCCAATGACTTTGCGGCGGGTACATCCGGTCGTTCCACCAAGTTGATTCATGGTGGGATTCGATACTTGGAGGCAGCATTCATGCGTGCTGACTATGCGGCGTTTAAGCTTGTCCTCGAAGCGCTTGAAGAACGTAGTTTCTTCTTGAGCTCTGCCCCTTACATGAACCGTCCGTTGCCCATTATGATTCCTATCTACACGTGGTGGGAGATTCCCTACATGTGGGCAGGTACGAAAGCCTACGATCTCGTGGCAGGCTCCAAGCAATATGTCCCCAGCAGTCACTACATTAGTGCGGAAGAAGCCATGTTTCAATTCCCCATGCTTCGCAAGGAAGGTCTCAAAGGTGCGCTGGTGTACTATGATGGTCAGATGAACGATACGCGCATGGGCGTGTCCGTGGTGCTCACGGCTACGCAAAACGGCGCTGCTGCGGGCAACTATGTTCGTGTCGAACGGCTGCTCAAGGACGCCAATGGCAAGGTCGCTGGGGCTCATGTCAAGGATCAACTCACGGGCGAAGAATGGGATATCAAGGCCAAAGCGGTTGTGAATGCCACGGGTCCGTTCACCGATGGCATTCGTTTGATGGATGATCCCAAGAAACAAAAGATTTGTGTCCCTGCGGCCGGTGTACATGTGGTTCTTCCAGATCATTTTAGCCCCAGCCGTATGGGATTGATCGTCCCCAAGACAACGGATGGACGTGTCTTGTTCTTCTTGCCATGGGAAAATGGAACGCTTGCGGGTACCACTGATTCCGAATCGGATATTACGATGCTTCCGTCCCCCACCAAAGAAGAAGTGAACTTTATCATTGATGAAGCGAATCGATACCTCGCCAAGGACGTGACGACCAAAGATATCAAGTCGGCCTGGTCAGGTATTCGTCCACTCGTCAAAGATCCACGTCATATGGATGGAAATACCTCCAAGATTTCACGAGAACACATTGTCGAAGTCTCGGATTCGGATATGGTGACCATTGCGGGTGGCAAATGGACCACGTTCCGTCGGATGGCACAAGATGCGATTGATAAATTGGTGGAAACCGTGCCTACGATCAAAGCCAAAGCCACCCCCTGCAAGACCTTGGACATTGGTATCATTGGGGCTGATCGTATTGGTGAAGTTTGCAACAAGAAATTTGACAAGATTACCGTGACGTTGCGTGAAAATTACAATCTCGACAAGGATATTGCGGAACATCTCATGCGCAACTATGGGACGCGTGCTTTGCAAGTCGCGGAGATTGAAAAACATGGCTTTTTGGATCGTAAAGCTAGTGATCATCCACGTCGTTTGCATCCCAAGTATCCGTATTTGGAAGCGGAAGTGGTCTTTGCAGTCCGTCAAGAATTTGCGGAAAAAGCGACCGATGTGATTGCACGTCGTACACGTTTGGCATTTATTGACAGTGAGATTACCTCGGAATTGGTGCCACGTATTGTGCATATGATGGGGGAACTGCATGGATGGAGCAAAGCACGACGGGAACAAGAACAGAAGGAATGTGAAGTGTTCCTTGCGACGATGAACAATGAATAAGCACTCATGCTTGTTTACATGGGGACTCCTACTACCTTGGTAGGATCTCCATTATACTACCTAGTAACACAAATCACATGGTCTCAGTTATTGGAACTTTGGTGGTGTTTGGTGGGCGACACAGCAGCCGCAAGAGGCGATTGACTTATCAATTGTGGCAAATGAACGGGCTTTTTGGTGTTCACGCGTTGTTTTTCAGGTGAAGCACGGGGTTTTGATACGACGGGTGGGGAGGCGGGAGTGGTCGTAGTGCTACTATACGGCGCTAGCAACAAGAGGAGCTCCTTGGCCAACGCACGGTTCCCTTGGCTCGGTGGACATTGGGGACTCTTGCCTGGTTCGCATCGAGTCTCGTCTTCGTCATCGTCGTGTTGGGTGGCCATACCGTCCGCCAACGCTACGAGCATATCGACACCATGCTGCACAAGGTCCTGACTATTGCGAGGATGTGTGAGCACCAATGCAATCAGCACTGCAAGCACGGCTTCGATGACGTCGTCACGCTGTCGATAGCTATCGTACAATCCTACGAGCCGTGGAATCCCATTGAGAGCCCCGACATAGTCTTGATTTCTTGCATTATCCGCGACCGAGTGACGCAATGCCCACAGACATGACAGTAGCACACGTTCGTGACCTTGTACGACACTAGTGGAACTCACACACAACTCCAAGAGTGTATCGAGGCCGTGTTCATTTCGGAGACGGACTTTGGCACTGGGCTTTTTCCATACTTCATCAGCGATGGCGTCGGTGGCCATGGCCACAAGGGCGGGACTCGCTGTTGTGTCTTGTAACATCCCGACCAATTTCTTGAGGTCACTGGCTGCAAGTGAACTCATGGTCGATGGAGAGAGCACAGCAGCAGGATGTGACCCAACAAGACTCTGTTGGGATTGACGGACATCCGCCAACAAATCGAGGGCTTCGATTGCAGGATCACACAGGGCAGGATTCGTGGCCCCACTCAGGTTCACAAGCGTCTCAATCGCATGGGGGATGGCAAGGAGTTTAGCTTTGTTGACATCGTGAAGACACATGTTGATGAGACCAAAGAGACCATGTTGCTGGACAACCACGTTGTCTCCGGATCCGCAGAGTTTGACCATGAGTGTGAGACCCTCGACGGCCCGAGCCGGTGCCAAGATGTCCGACCCTGTAGAACCACCAAGTGCCAAAGCCACGGCATCACTATAGGACAAGGCACACAGTGCTCGTGCTGCATGTTCGAGGGAAGCACCGGATCCCGACCGACACGTGTGTGCCACCAGAGTCATCCACGATGTATGGGCTGCCACGAGCATGCGATTGGCATCGTTGTAGAAGAGTGCGTTGGCCACTACACACAATGCATGTTCACGAATCATAGCAACATCGTGGGTATCCGCCTCGTCGTGTTGGTTGTTGGTCTCCGCAAATGTAGCTAGTGTGAAGAGGTGATCGAGATATCGGGCGACACGGTATTGGTTCTCGCGATGCCACGTGGCGTTGGCAAGGGCCCACGTTGCTTGGGTGACAAGGACTGCATCATGGTGTTTTCCTGCGACCACAAACAATGCATCAATGCCACCATGGGTCCCAATTGCGGCACGGACCATGTCGTGTTGGGCAAGACATCCAAGGACACGAGTGCCATGAAACGCAACGTCCCGCGTACACGACGCACACATGAGTACAAACGTTGCGACCCCATCAACAATTGCGGGTGGTGGTTCGTCGAGTTCACAAATGACATTGGCAATGGTTTCGGCGGCACTCGTTTGAATGGCTTCGTACCGTTCCAGATCAATGGCATCAAAGAGTCGTGACGATTCACAGAGCTGGGTCATGACCCCAAGACCATTATGGTGGACAAGGATTTCGCACGTCGAACGATGGAGATACGACAAATGGGCCAAGGCGTCGACACTTGCGCGAAGAATATCGACATCGTCGTGTCGCGCGGCCAAGCCCAACAGTTTTGGGACGGCACCCACTTCACAGAGATGATTTTGATTCGCTTCGTTTTCAAACGCCAAGTTGGCGACGGCTTCAATCGCATGACAAAGCACGGTGGGATCCTCAGCCGTGGTCATAAGCTCGACGAGCAAGGGGATACAACCGTCCAAGCGCCCAACAATTGCTGTGTTCCGGGCAGTTCGTACGACCAACGCAAGCGATCGTAACGAATTGCGTTGGATCCCCAGGTCCTGGTGTCGACACAAATCAATGATCGTCATGAGTACACCGGGGGCAAGCGCCACATACTCATGATTGGCATTGTTTACATCCGGATGTGCGATGGCATCGCGTGCATTCCACGTCTCGAGGAATCGTAGTTTATTCTTCTCGTGTGGATCGTCGAACCAATTCATTTCAGGACTGTTTTCACTCGCGACGCTATCAAACACGAGCTTTTGGTGCTCCAGGGCGTGCATCACACGAGTAGCAAGTCGTTGTTTGTACGTAAACCAGCATTTCTTGGCTTGAAAACCAAGATACCGGGCCGTACGATTGGCATTCCAACTGATTTGCCCCAACGCCGTGGCTGCAATGGCTTTGATGGGGTCTTGATGGTTGTGCTTGGCCAAAACGGCAAGGAGTTCGATCCCACCATTCCATCGTAATGCGTCATTAGTTGCTGCCGTCGCTCCGGCCACGATGGCCAGGCCGTCAGCAAAGAAACCAAAAAGCGTATCGACGTCCGTGAGAATTGCTTGCGCCGTGACGACGTGTTTCCAAATCTCGAGACGTAATAGGCGTTGCTGTTGACGATGATGTTCTACCAGCCGTGCAATCTCTTGCTGCATTGCAATTCGCTCAGCATGAGCTTCCCGGGCTTGAATCCGGAGCGACAAGTTCCACATTTCGATATTATTGATACGTGTGATCTGGGCCGCCACGCGGAATCGTAAATCATTGATTTCGGTCGCACGTCGTTGCTCGAGCGATTGGTACCCAATAAGAAGAGCATCGTTGGCTATACGTTGCGCGTGAAGCTCTCGTCGTGCGGCTGTCAGCCAATGGTGCTGTTGCTCCAGTTCACGCTCTGATTCAGCAATACGTTCTTGTAGTTTCGTCGTTCGTTCATCGTGATCTCGAAGCAGTCGAGCTCGTTCTTCAAGAGCTCGTGCTCGTTCGGCGGCTCGTTCGCTTTGTTCATCGGCAAGATGGGTCTTCAAGCCTAGAATGATTTGTTCCGTCTCGAGCCGCACGGCGTCGCTACTGCGTTGATACTCCGATCTCAACGTGTTAATCTTGACGTCTCGTTCGACGATTTCCTCCTGTAAATGAAGTTTTACTTTGGTCAAGAGCTTGATTTCCCGACGGAGGCCACGGAGATCGACAGTATGCTGTCGTTCGAGTGAAGCAAGCGATTCTTCTTGACGTTCACGCTGCATACTCGTCATCCATTCATTCGATGTCGTGTCTTTAACGAGTGCCACGGCCGCAAGTGCGCGCCATCGGGACTCGCGTTCATAACACAACAATAAAAACTGTCGGGCTGCTTCAAGTCGTTGGAGTTTTTCCGAAAACATGGCCGAGACATCATCATATCGGACTCGTGCATCGGCTTCCGTGACAGTACTACCATCCGGAGTGCCTTCCAACACGGCGTACAATGCATCAATCGCATCCCGTGCAGAACACAATTCATCATGAAGCGGACTATTGACATCCCAAAGAGCTTGTTTCTCGGCAAACAACGTCGCTTCTTCCTCCAACCGGGTCTGGGAATACTCGTGAAAGCGTGTTTCGAGTGTCAAAAGCAAAGCTTTGGCTTGTAGTTCCTTGTCCCAGCGTGCGCGCAATGCAGTGAGCTCACGCTGAAGTTCTTCGGCTTGTCGTTTCGATTCTTCCAAGAGTTCGAGTTGTTCCAAGGGATTTTGTGCTTGACGTGGTAATCGCCTGGCATCGTCGAGACGGAGCGTGACGGCTTCGTACTCGTCTTGCACTTGGAACAATGATTCTTCCCTTGCGGCTCGTTCGATCAAGAACCGTGCACGTTCGGTTTGAGCACTCGCTTGGATACTCCATAACATTTCATTGAGTTGTTTTTCACGCTCAGCAAGTTTTTCAAAGAATGCGAGATCGCTGGTGTAGAGAGCAATGTCTACAACGAGTCGACGTTTCATGGATTCAAGGAGTTGGAATTGAACGTACGCTGCTGCAAGGTCTTCAAGACGCAAGACTTCATTTTCCTCCCACTGTCGCCACTGCTTATCAAGATTGATAGCATGCTGGAGTGCACCGAGCTCGGTTTCATCACGGGCCATGGTCTCCGGGTCTACACTAGCTTTCTTCTCCGCATGAGGCAAGGGTACCTCGTCTTCTTCTTCTTGTTCGTCCTCGTCTTCTTCATTTTCTTTGTCCTTCTCCACTGCTTGAGTTTGAGTGGGATCATCCTGGGCTACTACGTCATCCGCTGCCTCCTCTGCTTCCACGTCGTCCGGAATGAGATACCGTTCTTTTGCTCTGGCAAGGATGTCGTCTTCAGGTCGTGGCTCGGTCGGCGGTGCGAGCGGCTCTTCCAAGGCCACAATGCGCGATGGCAATTGCGCTAGTTCTGCTTCAACTTCTTGTTGTGTGGTCTGAGCGTTCTCCAACAAAGTCGTGAGTTCAGCACATCGCTTTGTGGCTTCTTCCAATCGATGTGCTGTCTTCTCGAGCAGATCAAATTCCGTTTGTTCCACCACAAGCTGTTGTTGTTCCATGTATTTCATGTGGACATATTCATCATCCCATTGGTGACGTCGTTGGACCCGTTCATCCGCCGAGAGAGGAGCTGCAAGGTAGAGTCGATTACGTCGTTGCTCGATTGCAAACGCATTGAGCTCATTTTCCAAGCGCTCATCGTCTTTCGCGAGCGTCAAGTCTTTCTTTGCGACCGAATCCCGAGGAAATTTGGACTGAACAGTCTTGTCCATCGCTTTACGTTCACGAGCTTCGGCGGCTGCTTTGGCAGCCATGGCTTCGTCTTTTTCGGCTTTGCGTCGTTGTCGCTCAGCGACTTTGACCGCAGCGTCTTCCGTCGCGAGTATTTCTTTCTCCCGCTCGAAACTCTCTCGTGTCGCGTTGAGAAGCTGTAGGGACAGAGAGCGTTGCTCGGCTACCGACGTGGTCAGCTGTGCTTGGAGTTCTTGTGCCCGCGCAAAGGCGTGTTCCAGTTCCCGTCGCAAGGTTACGGGATCCGGTGGGTCTTCATCGTCGTCACCACTACGATCAGTCCGGGCCGTCGGCTTGGTTCGACTCGTAGACACTGCGTGGAATTCAATTGGATGGTCCTCTTCCTCGTTGTCGTCCTCGTCGTCATCACTATCGTCCGTGGTTTTTGGGGCAATGGCCGTGGGCATGTCTACAGGCTGAACGTCGACATTTCCAGTCTCTTCGCGTGTATAGAAATTGTCGAGATCATAACTCTCTTTCCAATCCATAGTACGGTGGTCCCAATGGCTGGGTGGTTCGTAAAACATGGCAACCGGTGCATCCCACACACTCTCACCGGTGACATCATTTTGATAGTACGTTTGCGTCCCGACATACTCCCCCTCTGGTGACGTCGATGGTGGGACCACTATCATGCGCCATTGTCTCGCAACGCCGATCTGCTGACGCACGCGCTCTCGTGCGGCCCGTCGGTTCACGAGGGCTTCAAGACGTCGACGTTCGTCGTGGTGCTCGACGTGACTCACGATACTTGTGGGCGTTGGCTCGGGTTCGTACGGCTTTAGTAGCGTTGGGAGCACGGCTTCGTCCGGCCACAACGCAGCGAGCCACTCTCGCTCGTCACTACGGTCTTGTTTATCGCGTTGGGTTCGTATCACTAGTTTCTTGTGTGTATCCGTGAGCTCCTCAAGCTCGTGGGTGAGCTTTTCGCATTGACGATGATGGTCTGTGGTTTGTTGCCGGGAGGCGAGCACTGCGTAGCGCACACGATCTTCACACTGGACAAGACGAGTGAGCTGTTTCGCTAGTCGCGTAAAGAGCCGACTTTGCGTTGTGACGCAAAGCACATCCAACTGTGTCGTAAGATCTTGGAAGGCATCGGCCAGCACCATGTGATCATTGAATGTGCGTCTGTTCATGGTGCAATGGATCGATTATTAGGTTAGGTTAGTATGGGTGTTGAAGTTGGGACAGGGAGAATTAGCTTTGTTGGCATTCATCACATGTCTCAGACCTCGCCCCTGTATACTTGCATACAACGTGGTCTTTACCACGGTAGGTATTGTCTAACAGAGGTTTTCGTGCCTTCAAGGGGCAACAGCATCATACAACCGAACAAACCCCTCGCCCAAAGTTGGCAAGTCCCAACAGATTCCAACTCACCAACAAAACCAACATCACAACTTTCCAAGAAAAAATAATCTCCAGATACATACTGTACCTACCCCAACAATACCAATAATGACGACCCTCCGCGATCCTTCGACGTCGTCGCCACGTGACACCGTGAGCTACTGGCGTCTACGACCGTCCCCATTGAATACCCACGACGAAGCGCTCTCGAATGAGGTACGTCTTGCTTCTTCCGTATCTCTAGAACCCACAAAATCAACGACTAACGTGTCCATCTCCATATAGCATTCACGACCTTCGTCGCCTTCATCCTCCGAAAGCGAGGATCCCAATACCTACGAAGTTCTCCATCCCAGTGACGATGGTACGCGTGCTTTGCTTGAAAAAAGTACGTTTTATCAAGCGTATATGCCTCCTACCGATCGTGTCTCGGAATCCCTTTTGCATTTCTGTGGAAGTTTTCCTATCCGTATGGGTCCTATAATTGCGGCTTCCCTCGTGCGTCGATTTACGGATGTGGCATTTAATTGGCGTAACAAGACGCTTCAATCGTTCTTGGAAGTCGTATGTTGGACCAGTGTGACGTACGCGTCCTATTCCCTCTATGGGAATTGGCTTGTTGCCTTACAAGTTGGGACGTTTGTCGGTGCCCTCATGTCCATTTGTGATGAAGTCGTGCTTCAATTTGTACGAGGTTTGGCACGTGTCATTCGAAATCAACAAGGTGGAAGTGAACTTCTTCAACAACTTGGATTTGATATTCCTGTCAATGGCAAAGCACCAACCAATGGACAAGAAATTGAATTGATCAAGACTCTTGTGTTTGGGTACTTGGGTGTTGTTGCCGTCCGTTCGTTGTGGGAGAATTTTCATGATGTCAAGTACTTTGCACTCCTGACCGCTGCCGTGGGCGTGGCTTTTGTCGTGACGGCCGAATTTTGTTGTCTGTGGCTTCCAACGCGTCGTGTGGGACTCACGCTTCAATCACGTTTCACGATGGTCAAGCAAAATTGGGAGGAACATTGGACCCGTTCACTGGTGGAGCTACTAGCATGGGTAGGTGCAACCTCGGCCGTGTATTACGCATCACAAGACTTTTGGGTGTCGCTTCGTGTTGGGACATTGTTTGCTATTGCGGTGTGTCTTGCGTCTGGCCTCGAAGACTTGCCCGACATTGTAAGCTCGGATGATGATGCAACGCAAGCCAGTGCTTATGTGTATTGGCAAAACCAGCTCAACGTAGATTGGCTGACGGCACTGGCGACTGGCCTTGTCAAGATTCAAGACGGATGCAATGCCGTTGGTGCTGCTGTGCAAACCGAAGCCATGAATATGTACGAAAACTGGAGTCAATGAAGATGGCTCACTCGAGTAGAAGGGACTACAGTACAAATACAAGATAACGAACGATTGTCAATCACGTGAATGACGATGAATGACCAATGGAGTATCAATCATATTCGTCAGCTGAGTTCTCTATATACATCATGCTCGCGAGGAGAATGTCAGCTGAGATTTCTCTAAAAATTCGTAAAACAAACTGCCTGCATCACTCGCCAGCTCTGATGCGCTTCCACTCTCGACTAATCGACCTTTGGCCATGACCAAAATGCGATCAAAGGATAAAATTTGATCCAAACGATGGGTAATCAACAGCACGGTCGATTCGTGCATTCGTTCGCGTACAATTCGTACAATCGTTTCTTGACATGACTGGTCAATACACGAAAAGGCTTCATCCAGAATCACTACTGGCGATGGTTTCAATAAAGCCCGGGCAAAACACAGCAATTGACGTTGCCCCAGACTCCAATTTTCGCCATTGTCAAGCAACTCTTCATCCAGACTCTGGACACGGGAGCCCAATTCCACCGTCAACAACTCATGCCACAACAACGAGTCGTCCAATTCATGAAAAGGATCCAAATAATCTCGAATCGAACATCGATAAAACGTTGGCGATTGAGGAATTATGGTGAACGTACGCCGCAATTGGTCCAAGGGTAAGGATCCAAGATCCACACCGTCGAGGAGGATACGACCACGACGTAGTGGATGCATCCGAAGCAGTGCCATCGCAAGTGAGCTCTTGCCAGATCCAGTACGGCCAATAATCCCGACTTTTTCCCCACCACGGATTGAAAATGACACTTCCTGAAGCACAAGGGGGATGCCGAGAGCGGTCGGCTGGTCGGTGTAGGCAAAATCCACGGTCTCAAACGTCAAGTCGCCAACGGCAAACCATTGAGGCACTGGATCGGTCGCAATCGACATCATCTCATGGTTTGTTTCCACGGGAATTACTCCATAGTGGCAAAGACGTTCGATATTGCGTAACGCAACGCAGGTATTCCCAAGGCCTGTGCCCACATGGACAACCTCTTGTTGCATCAAAAAGATGTAGAGCAGTGCGAGACCGAACTGCAGTGGTGGTATCGACTGCTGGGAGAGAATCCCAAGTAACAAGAGCACTAGGACCGTGCTCACAACATCGCAATGAAGAACAGTGGAGCTGTTGAAGATGGTTGCAAAGTACGTCACACGCTTGAAAAGATTATTGATGGTGTCTAACGAGCGAAAAGCATGCTTGATGCGATGGTCACCAAACGAACGAATCACTGCTTCTCCATCCACGATCTCGGAGATACTGCTCAGGAGTTTGGCATTGACACGTTGTCGCATGAGCATGATTTGGACTCGAAACCGTAATGACAACATCCGCGCCATCGCAGCATATCCAACAAGGATCACGACGAGCCCTGCGGATCCGAGACACCATCCCAAAACGATCGTTCGACTAATGAACGAAGCACTGCTGAGCATCACCTCACTTACTTGAGTAGGGAGAAGATCATCGACTATTGCGAGATCCGTAAGGTACCGATTGAACACGTTACCGAGTGGTAGATGATAAAAGAATGTCATAGGTGCACGCAACACGGCATGTGTCATGGCTGTGAAGAGGTTGGACACTGATTGCGAGTTGATCACAAACACCACTGCTCGCACCACGAGACAGAGAGTGATGCAGCCAAGAACGAAATTTGCGTACTTGACAGCACCCGAGTCGTTGTTCAATGATGGCTGATGAAGATTCTGTGGTGCGGAGATTGAGGCTGACCATTCCATGACCCAGAGATCTCTCATGGCGCACAACGATCCCCAAGCAATGAGAAGAACAATCATTACTAGTCGGAACACAAACTGGCGAGGTGTTGTCCCCAGAAGATACGCTCGTGTGATGTGGGTGGAGCCTCTTGGATAGACGGTTGGGGCTTCATGCGCTTTGATCGTTGAACGATGTTTCGACTTAATCAGTTCAACAAGACGAATCGAATCTTGGGAGAGATCTGCGGTAGATACTGTGTGATCTTCAGAGGCCCGTCGTCGAATGTCATAATGACGATCCCGGACACGACGACTTCGGAATTCACCATTTCGTAATCCAGAATACGATCTGGACCGTCGATTGGCAACACGTACACTTAATGGCTTGACTTCGACCAGTTGATCGACGTACGATGACCCGATGTACTCGGGATTGTGTGTTACCATCACCACGGTCTTGAACATCAACAATTCCACAATACACTTGTAAAAAATCTTGCTTTGGACGACCGAGTCAACATTGGTGAGGGGACAATCCAACAAATACACATCAGCATCGGCATAACAAGCACGGGCGAGAGCAATCCGAACAGACTGTCCACATGAAAGATTGATACCATCAGCTCCGACCATGGCCGCATCACCAGCCGGTAGCATCGCCAAGTCTTCGAGCAATCCACAGGCGTCGACGATAACCCAGTACTTTTGCTCATCAAACGGTGTCCCAAAAAGAATATTATCACGGATTGAGGCTGTCTGCAGGCAAGGATCTTGCGAACAATAGGCAATACGGTAATTCGGCGGAAGCCCTTGGGAATCACCATTGAGCACTCGAACCCCAGATGCATCACCTCGGATTGCCGACAACAACATGGATTTCCCAACACCTCCAGCACCGTGGATCACCACGAGTTCCCCTTCATGTAATGACCAATTCACGTTCACGAGAAGCCCTGGGGACGCAGGGATGGTGTCGGATGCGGTCAAACAAACCCCAGAAAATTCCATGAGGACATCGTCATGGAAAGAACCCGATGATGTACGTGTGAAACTCGACGTGCGACTTTGGGTAACGAATCCTCGTCCTGCCAACTCTACATCGTTGAGCACAAAACTCTCGACACGTCGCCATGCTGCTGCACCCACCAGTGCCTGTTCAAAAGCATACTTGAAGTACCGCCCATACCGCAAGCAATCACTCAGCAGCAACAAGGCCGTGAACACACGCGCTGGTGTCAACGTTTGAATGGTTTGATTGGCCATTGAACCAAACAACAGCGCAGCGAGCAGCATAGGACTCTCACCAATGAGCTCCTGCGAGATCACCGTCAGGATTCGCAGTCGTGTGGCAGCACCTCGTTCACTCGCCCGTTCTCTCTGGATCTTTGTCTCCATTCCAGCCTCCCAGGCATTAAGCTTGATCGTCTGGATACCTTTGAGACACGCTCGAACCGTGTTGAGTCGTGCCATGAGTGTTGATTCGGCCCGCGCTGTAAGCGGCTCACCAATGATCATTTCGATTATCAGCAAAGCAGCAAACGAACCGATAGCAGTGGCAATCACACGCCACGAGACCTCCACGACGTGGATCAGCACCGTGATCGACATTGCCAGCTTGAGTACTACGGTCCAAGCATCAAAGATGATGATGAGAAAGTCACCGACAGCACTGAGATCGTTCGTGAGGAGGTTCGTGGCTTCGCCAAGCTGCTGATTGTGGCCGCGTAGCAATGCTCTCCCAACTGTGTTGCTTGGTGTGTCACCGGTGATCATTGCGTAGAGACTACTGTACACTTGAAGTTGGATACGATCCATAAGAATGTAGCAATGGCAGGTGACGAACGTGAACGCCATGCGCGCGATGACCATACCCACAAGTGGATACAGAATGGCACTGTTCATCGTCACAACTCCATGGTTGTCTGTATAGTGACGCAGCAACTGGTACAACAACACTGGTCGCATGACAGCAAAAACCACGGAGACAAGATTCAATACCACCATTGTCCACAAGCGACTACGATTTGCCGCGACGACACCACGAAACAATCGTAAACGAGCACTACCGGTTGGAAGATGTTTTAGAAGTTCCATCGCAGCGTTTAATCCTTGAAACGTTGGTTCTAGTGGCCAGATATCATTCTCATGTAACGATTCCATGGCACGATGGCCTGGAAAACAGTACAGGAACCATTTCCGCCATCGTGGCGTCGTCCGCGCTTCTGGATGCAATGGAAATCGAGTCGTACCCAAATCAGGTTCTTGGATGGTTGAATGACCTTGCGTTGTTGGTGTGAGCAATGGTACATCCTCGTTTTGGGTCCCTGACGTCTTCATTTCGATGGCGAAGACTGACTGGCATGGTGGAACATTGAGATCTTTTCCAAAAGGTCCCTCAAAACACTGACGCAGACTGTACCCATGTCATAAGTAACCTCGTTAGAGTGACATGTATCCATGTACGCGATGCTACGTGCTTCGAAAATTCGGACCTGGGCTGTTCTGAACATTGGTAACGGGTACGTATTCTTAGCCTGTTCTTATTCGCTCGGTACAGTCTCACGTATCCATCTGACGCATAGGGTTGAAAGGGAGAATACCATGCACTTGAACTCAGTATAGCGAACCGCAGCCATGCATCTTTCGCTCGATGCCATCGGTTGCAAACGTGGAAATGATCCTAGTCTTGTTTCTTGGCATCGAGCTTGGCTTTGATGTATTGCAACAAGACGTCACCTGGTCGATCTTCCAGTCCCACGAGGTGTTCTGGTGTCGTCAAGATTTGATCGCTATAGAGACGGTTGACAAGGGTCACACAGACAACGGCACATGGGATTTGGAGCTTGTCACAAAAGGCTGCAAATCCACGAGCTTCCATTTCAATGTTCTTGATACCAGCGGCTGCACATGTCTCCAAGTATTGGAGCTTGTCGTCGAGTGAGTATTCACAGATTGCACCATCCAATCGACCTTGGGCTTCATAGAAATCATCACACGTGAGGGTCTTGCCAATCGCTACGGGTATTTTTGTATACTGCGCTGCACGGGCAATATCTTCCGACACTTCGAGACTGCACACGGCACGTCGTTGGACACGTTTGCCCAAGACGACGGTCTCATGGTACGGCTCAAGATTGTAATTGAGTGCTTCGGTTGTCAGCACCACCGTCCCAGGCTCGAGACCCACACCGCCACTCGTACCCATACGAATGTAGATCACATCTCGTGCTTCCGCGTATTCGAGGAGCTTGGTCACTTCATGCAACAAGACCGTCGTGGATGGGATTCCAACCCCATGGCTCGCAATCAGAACTGGTCCAACCTTGAACAGTGTGTATCGAGACGTGGAGCCCACAGGCGAGAGTGCATATCCAAACGGTGTCTTGATCTCTAACGCTGCCGCCACACGTTGCGCAAATGCGGTCATGCGATTCACACTTCCACCCGCGACAAAGAACTGGACATCACTAAAGAGCTCAATGAGTGGTTGACGATCATCCCGGAGACACGAGAAGCCAATGTGATAGAGCACATCAGTCGCCAAGTCACGTAAATGCGCATTTGCGATACGCGTCGAGCGCATTAATGGAGGTGGTGGTGGTACAATTGTCATTGTCAATTTGGCGTCAAGGTAGTCGCAATCGTGTCGTACTGATGGAAATCGAAAAATGAACGTAACGTTTGTGACGTTTGAAGATCGAGAAGCCAGTTGAAGTGCATGGAAAAACCCAAAAACACACCCATGAAATACCAGAATGATGGTTTTGTGGACAGTAGTCCTTTCTGAACTGATCCGTATTTTAGAGAGATTCCAACCATTTCAGTATATTTCGTGAGTATTCCGGATTTTGAAGAACACACTTCGATTCTGGGTACACTCGAAGATACCCTTGATAAAACAACATATAGTTCTAAATCACAGGTCAGATTTCTTTTGGTTTGTGACTAGCTTCTCTCGCTGTTCCACCACATCTTCATCGAAAGCGTAGGCAGCCAAGGATTCTTCTTGGCGCGGGGCGGAAGGAATGATGGGCAACGATACGACGACCGACCAGCCGTCGTTGTTGTTGGAGAATGTGACGGCGGTAGCACGGGCTGCGTCACGGGCATTGCATCACAATGGTGCTGCAGCGGATTCCGATGCCGAAGTGGAGGTTGAGAGCCCCAGCTTGACGGTCCATGCGGCTGGTGGTGCCACGGACAGTATGGCAACTGCTGATGAGGAGCCGTTGTTGCCACGTCGTCAACGTCTCTCGTCAAGTATGTTTAGCTTGGCACTGCAAGATGATCAATGGACCCTCACACCACCCGTATCCCCCACGAGTCATTTGCGTGGAATCAAGCGTGGCACGTATCGATACCTGAAAGGGGCAGATCTTGATGAAGATATTGGGTATGATTTTGCTATTGTGACGAAACGTGAACGCATGAAAAAGAGTACAAAGAGAGCAGATCTTGAATCCCCGGAGAAGGATGGAGTGCAAACTACATTGATGGAACGACTGGTGGATCATGGATTGGACGTGGATGTGATTGAAGGTGACTTTACGCGCATGGTCAAAGGCGAAATGAATGGACGTGGCAAGTATATTATCCTTTTGGTGCGCGGCAAGCACGATGTTCTTGCTGCTTATGGACGAAAGCTCAAGTTTCAGACATGGCTCCGTAGTGGCAACACATACGAAGTTGAATCGACAGTCCGTAGTGATCCTATTGTTACTACTGCGGATCGTATCCAAGTGATTGATCATATTATTCGTGAAGCTGCCAAAATTCGTATTTCGGATCCTCAAGTGCATAGTATTTTTCCAGTTCATGATGCCAAAGTGAATGAACATTTGCTCAAGACCTATATTCAAACGGGTAAACTTGAGCACATGTCGGAAGAGTATCTTCTCCAAGTCAAAGAACATTTTGGGGAAAAAGTCGCGTATTATTTCGCCTATGCGGACTGCTACAACAAGTCATTGATGCCAATTGCGATTCTTGGGGTCTTGTTGACGTGTTTTCGTGGATTAATGGGTACACCCATGTACATGCGATGCATGGTGATCTGGGCATTGCTTGTATCGGTGGGATGGAGTTTTTGGTTTCTCAAATCATGGTCCCGACGCAATAGTGAACTCAATTTCCAATGGGAAAACAATATTGACAGCAAAGAGATCAAGTACAAGAATCCCAACTTTCATGGAGAAACCATTATGAATCCTGTGACCGGTCTACCCGATCAGTACTACCCCAGCTGGAAACGATACCCCAAGTATTTCCTTGCTTTCTTGTTCATGGTGATGCAAATTTCGATCATGATGGTCATTATTGCTTGTTGGATCACGGTCTTTGAAGTGTTTCAAGTACGATTTCCCAAGTCGGGCCTTTTTTCGGCTCAATGGTTTTACATTCTCGGTGGTGGAATCCTCTATGGATTGTTTGTGGATATTTTCCAGTGGAATTTGATCGTAACGAAAGCCGGACGAGCATTCACCGAGTGGGAAAATTGGAAGACCCTTGAACAATTTGAAAAATCCCTGGTACGCAAGTTGTTCTTGATGGATTTTTTGAACTACTATACGTGGTTCTTTCTCCTTGCTTTCGTCTACGTTCTCCCGGGTGCTGGTGATACCATTACGAATTTTCTCAACACAGTAATTTGGAAAGATCCAACGAATTGCTGCTTTGGTCCGTATTTGGATCGTAGTGGTACGTCGTGTAACTTTTGTCCACCATCATGGCATGGTGGTGAAGCTGCTGCCTCCCGGTGTGTACCGTGCAAAGGTTGGGTCACGTTTGACATCCACCATCTCGACTTGGAAGCGTTGTTCATTACACCGATAATCGTGACACAAGGATTGAACTTGCTTATTGCGGTTATGGTGCCATGGATCCATCGTCAACACCATGAACAACGTCTTCGTGCAACTGATAAGAAGGCAATGGCGCTTGTCAAGAAACAAGGACCACGTCATATCATTGGGGACATGGCATATCGTGATGAAGATGCCGTCCTGACGAATCAATCCAAAGCTCGATTCCTGGAAAACAATGATGCTCAAATTGCCAAGCTTAATGCATTGGCCCACGACATTTTGTTTCAAAGTGAACAAGACGATTACGATCCTTACGACGATTATCACCATGCTACCGTCCAATTTGGGTTTGTCGTCATGTTTTCGACATTATGGCCACTCATGCCAATGGTGTGTATTGTCATCAATGCACTCAAGATGCGTGGTGATGGCTTTCGTTTGTGTCGGACACTCAAGCGACCATTCCCACGTAAAGCCAGCAGCATTGGGGAGTGGCATAATGTCCTTCAGTTTCTCGCGTGCACGGGGGTCATTGTCAATGTGGGCTTGGTGTTTATCTCTACGGGTGCAGCTGAATTCTATTCTGCCCAATGTTCACGGGATTTAGCGGATTCCATGGGTGGCGATTTCTCCCATTTCAAGTTTGGTCCAGATTTTACATGCTTTTCCCTCACGGCACGAGTGGTGATGATTTTGGTCACGGAACATGTGCTGTTTGCATCCATTTGGGTGTTTTGGCGGGTGCGCAAATCAGTGCCACAACATGTGGAGCTAGAAATGCTTCAGCGTGAACATAAATTCAAGACCAAATTGTATGAAAAGAGTGTACGTAAATGGCACGAACGTGTTCATGGTCGCACGAGTACACCGTCGATCGCAACGACTTCTACACCGAACAAGCGACGCAATGCCAGTGCCCCACAGTCGACATTGTTGACACCAACGTTGTTGAGTGTCTTGGGTTTTCGCAAAGGCACCCATCGACCATCGACCTCTTCCACAGCCACGACCGCGACGACGGCGTCCTCGTCGGCCATGAGTGCTCATGATGGCAGTCCGCAATCGCCTCGAAGCTTTACGACGACACGTCGTGCCAAGACGGGTGATAATGGCACCAAAGGGGAACGGGAGCCATTGTTGCCATCACGTTCGTCGCTTGCGCAAGCGTGGGATTCCGCGTAAGAGAAGAAACGAGGGTTGTATGTTATGTGCATGTTGTTCTTATCTCCATGGACTTTAATGAACAAAGATATGTCATGTTGAACATTCAGTTTAGACCTATTGTGGTGGGGTATGTGGATGAACCACATGGTATATTGTGTGGATTGCTCGACTGGAACATTCAGTTTAGACCTGTCGCACTGGTGTGTGGCGCGCTACGTGACAGATGTGGTACGTTGTATTGGTCTAAGGTGTGGACTATCCGGTTCAATTGTTTAGATCTCTCGACTTCAAGGTCTATCTGTTCGTCGCCGACAACTAGTTAGACCTTGAAGTAGCGTCCGATCGTGTTTGGCTTGAATAGAGTGTCATGTGGCATCCAGCATGATTCCCAATGTGGACAGGATACGTTTGTGGATGTGCAGATGGTACTGGGATCTTTTGGTGGACTGGCGTCAAGTCCACAATGCCACATGACTCATATGAACTGTACCTCTGACCAACTCGGTTTCGCTGGCCGTGTCTTGGTGAGCGCTTCCTCAAAGCCAGTTGGGCAGCTGAATGCACTCATCCATCTGGGGTGGTGGCAGGAGATGTACAGTTCCGCCGCCACTGGTCCTACCACCGATTCGCCCTGTCGCTCGGTGGCAGGAGTGAGCTCAGAGTGAAGAAAGAAGGTCACTTGACAATCAGCGGGACGCACCCCAAGTGAAGCAACCAGCAAGATGACGACAGCACCCGTTAAAGTTCGTGGTGGTGGGTATGGATTAGACGCCGAATTGGCGCGTCGGGCCGCCGAAAAGTATGATTACGAAATGGAAGATGAAGCTCGTGAATGGATTGAAACCATTACGGGATTGGAACTTGGTTCGGATTTTGGAGAAGGATTGAAAGATGGAGTTATTCTCTGTTCTTTGGTCAACAAGATTCATCCAGGTGTGGTCAAGCGTATTGAAAACAAGTCCAAATTGGCATTCAAGTTGATGGAAAATGTGTCCAATTTTCTCAAAGCTTGTCGTGTCATTGGCGTGAACGAACACGACTTGTTTGAGACCGTGGATCTCTTTGAACTCAAGGATTTGGGTTTGGTTGTACGTTGTCTCCATGCGCTTGGTCGTGCTGTACAGAAAAATTACCCGAACTTTGATGGTCCAACACTTGGTGTCAAAGAATCAAACAAGAATGAACGGCAGTTCACCGAAGAACAACTCATCCAAGCACGTAATACGCCGAGTCAGATTAGCTATGGTAGTATGCGTACAATGGAACGACAGGACGTCACGCGTGTGAATGATGTGACGTTTGGTGCTGATGCAGCCCGTGGTTTCCGTCGCGCGCCGCCACCACCTCCACCGCCGTCACAGGAAAAGATTGAAATGGTCTCGCGTGCTCGTGCAGCACCTCCATCACCACCACCAAGTGCGGTAACTCAGCCATCGCCCGAGCCAGTGCCACCAATGCAAACGTCATGGCAATCGAATGGATCGTCTGGAAGTAGCTGGCGCCAAAATTCGTGGAACAACACAGCTTCTGAGCCACCTGCACGCCCCGTGAAGAACGACTCAGTGAAACAATTGTCCAAGGCGATTGAAAAGGCATCGTTCAAGGAGTCGAGTTCGCATTCGTCACCATCACCATCGCCGGCCAAACAGTCTGTGTCTCCACAAAGGTCGTGGCGTTCGGCTTCAACGCCATCACCTGCAAAGCCGAGTGTGTCGCCTCAAACGTCATGGCGTGATCAGCCAACACCCGTCGCAAAGCCAGCATCGCCGCAGAAGCCCCCATCGCCACAGAAGCCATCACCTGTGCGTTCGGGTATCCCTGGACTCAACTCGTCGCGCTCGATTGGTGACGACGATGGTGCCATGGAGGAGGCGCAAGAATGGATTGAAGAAATCATGAATGA